>JADLZL010006175.1:0-161827 GCA_015844335.1 Chrysopogon serrulatus | reverse complement strand
ACGGCCGGCAAGAGAGAAGGGATTTTCTTCTAATCTCTTGCTTGATTATAGATTAATACATCTCCTCTCATTATATAGAGAGGTATGACTTGGCCCCTAAGCAAGCGACTAATTAACCCTAATGGGCTTAGGCCAAATAGGCCATTGACTCCTCTAACACTACTCCCCACCCGGACATGCAGCTCGTCCTCGAGCTGCGACCTAACAATGATGCTAACTATGACTTCACTAGACACAAATCGAATACCTAAGAACAAGCCTTTTATATCTCGGCTTATTGTATTGACCCGAAATAAACTAACCCGAATTAGACTCCGACTCTTTATTTTTGACTCGAACGATAAGGCGAAGACCCTCCGCGGCGCCGAACTTGTGCGATTGCAGCCCCCGGATCCCATGGAGACCATCTGAACGAGAGGGGAGCACGAGTAAGGCCACTAGAATTAGTCGTGACAGCGCCCAGCGGAGACGCCCTCGCGGCGGCCGGGAGCGGAAAGCGGGGGGCGCTAGGCAGGAGTCCTCGCCCGGTGACAAAGAGGAACACTCCTCCCTACCACGCTTCCGCCGAGTTGGAGCACGCCGCCCGCAAAAAAAAACACAACCCGCGGATGAGAACGCCGGGCGCGCTAAGGACGTGGCCCACCGGGTTGCACGCCCGGGGAGAGGGCGCCGCCAAAGAACTGGGAGGCCGCCGTAGCCGGCAGCAGGGAGTGGATCCGGAGCCCGCCATGTGGAGATGGAACGACCGCTTTGGTCCTCCACGACGCCGCCGTGGAACGTGTTTACGTAGGGGCGGCGGTGGTGGAGCCGTGTTGGGGGTGGCGAAGACGCCGCGCCCATGCTGTCCAACGGGGTGGCACGGCGGAGAACGCCGCATCAGGCCGCCGCCGGGAACAAGGGGCCATCCACCCCACCGAAAAGGACGCCCCAGCCGGAGCGCCACCATGAGCCATGACGGCCGGTGGATGGAAGGGGCGGTATGTGTTGCTGGACGCCGGTCGCCGTGTAGATCGGTTCCGACAAACCCGGCGATCAAGCCGGAGCAAAGGGTAGTGACAGCTGGCCGGGCGGGGGGTGTCGGCGGCGGGAGGCTTTGCTGCGTTCCAAGAAGGAACGCATGAATCCCGCCACCATCTTGCCGAGATCGAGGATTGCCGCCGATAGCCGCCGTTCTTCATGACGCCCGTGGCGGAGGAGGACGCAGTGGAGGGCCGGACATGATCGAACCTAAGATCTCTCGATACCGGATGTTATGAACGTCGTTGGGGCGGCGGGCGATGGCGTGAACAGTACCCGCGCTACAGTACCAGCGGGTACTGTTCACAAAGCGCGGCCGGGAGAGAAAGCGGAGGCTAGGGTTTTTGGGCGCTAAGGCAGCCGCGGGGGCTCGCCCACGGCCGGCAAGAGAGAAGGGATTTCCTTCTAATCTCTTGCTTGATTATAGATTGATACATCTCCTCTCATTATATTGAGAGGTATGACTTGGCCCCTAAGCAAGCGACTAATTAACCATAATGGGCTTAGGCCAAATAGGCCCTTGACTCCTCTAACACACTGTAGCAGCAGCTTGCCGGTGACGCCACCTAGCTGGACTACGGGGATCCGCTCGCCCGTAGCCAGATCCGGTCTCCGCAGTGGCCTTCACGCCCATGAGGCCACGCTGCCGAGCCACCGTGATCATGAGGCCGATGCGCCCGATCCGCCGTTGCCACTCCGCCCGATTCGTCCGCTGCTTCCTCCTCGCAAGATTGGCGCCGCATGAAGGAGGGAGGAGGGAAGGGCGGAGGAGACCATGGCGGGCCGGATCAATCGGGTGATAGGCTCCATCCCACCGGATCGCCTACGGTTTGCCTTCTCGCCCACCAGGCCACGCCGTGGAGAGGAGAGGCTGCACGCGCTGCCCTGGCCGCCCATCTGCCAAGCCATGAGTCCGCCACCGCTGGCGTGGGAGGAGAGGGAGAGGGCCGATGCTCGGCACTGAGTAAGGGAGAGGGGTGTCAAGTGAGGGAGAGCAGGGAGAGGTGCGGCGTTGGGAGGGACGGGCTGAGGGAGGATGAGTGAAAATGAAACCCTACATGCATTATATATACTGAGCATGATATCGGGCCAATTATAGGCTGTCTAGACTTAGAGACTGCGCTAGTATTTTTCAAGGCGGGCAATGTAATACGACCACCTCTATAAATGTATTTACCGAGGTGGTTACGTTAGAACGGATAACCGAGCTAGTTGTCATACTACCTCGGTTAATAAAAATTGACCGCCTTGGTTAGTGCCAGATATTAATCGAGGCATTCGAAATTTCTGTCCGTCTCAGAGGGTATTTTTAAAAGGTCGCGGTAAATCTTTTATGTAGTAGTGCGCTTAAAAGTCTCTAGTTTTGTTTTGGGTAATTGATGAAACCTAGGATTAACCCTATTGCTAAGAGTGTAGTATTAGAGAAAGGGGCGGTCCAAGCCAAGTGGTGGAGTGGAGATCAAGGTGATGGTAGTGACCACAAGTGATGTGCCACCATTGGAGATGAAAAGAGAAGAGAAGAGAGATGGAAAGCGAAAGACAAATGTATAAACTAGGGTTTTCCATTTCGCCAGCCATAGGTGAGTAGAGAAGTTGACGGCCAGGATTAGGATAGATAACTATACTATTAAGAAGAGCGATCTCATGCAATATCGGTTATCCAAGTGCCACTAGCACTACTACATAAAACTTAATGGAGGCGGGCAAAAACAGTTAACCGAGGCAGGCATCCCAACCGCCTCGGACATATGGTCACGGTTAATCATGGCCTTAACTGAGGTGGGCAGTTTAAATTAACCGCCTTAGTTAATTGGTATTAACTGAGGCGGTTCCTTATAACGCCCGCCTCAGTTATAAAATTAACCGAGGCGGGCGCTGTTAGCTGCCCGCCTCTGTTACATGATTAACTGAGGCAGTTAAAGGAAACCGCTTCGGTTAATAGACATTAACCGAGGCGGTTACATAACGCAACCGCCTTGGTTAATACATTTACTGAGGCGTTTGTTATAAACCAACCGTCTCTGTTAATCTATTGAAACGACCCGCGATTTCCTCGAAGAGAAGTCCACAGAGTACATCATTTACAGTTGATACCACAGTTCATACATCGCAAAAAGGTACAAGTTATAAGGTTTTACAACACTTAGAGGCACACCTAAGTACAAGGTACCTAGCGATATGCGCACACAATGTCAACATCGAGTAGGCGTTGTGCCACAATGGTGAAGGCTCCTTCTTCACAAACGATCATCGAGTCGGGGTAGAGTATCGGCGGGCGTAGACTTGATCTCCTTAACCAAACTTGAGTGTAGGAACGAGATCACCTAATTCTTCCAGCTCCATTATCGTCATAGTCCTCCTCGGGTACCAAACCTCGCTCAACTCTATCAGTACGATTTGTATCGGCCACTAGCTCCCACCCCATGCTTTGCTTTGCTATGTGGTAAGTGGAATGCAAGGGTAGAGGAAAAAGGCCTATATTTGGTCTGTAGTTTTCCTATGCAAATTCATAACATAAATATAATATAGTTCATCAAGTTTTAACCCATCCGATCCATACATCCATCCATCCCATCCATATCCACATCCACATCCACACATCTCACCACACTCTCACTCTAGTCGGCAAGGAAGACTCCCCGCTCCTCCTTGCCTCAACGGCCTAAGCCGGAATCCAACAACACCCCGGGGGGAGAAGAGAAAAGGACTCCACTCACTATAACGAATGAGGGGTACTCGTAGGGAATGTCCGCACGGGACACGGCTATACGTATAGATTTAGTAACTCTGCAGAGCTTGTACACCGGAACCACAAGATCACCATCATCGACGATGCCTCGTCTAGGCTGATACCAAGTCGCCGCCCTAACCGGCCCGATGCCACTCTACCACTCGGCTGGGGCACCCCGAGATCCACCCAAGATGCCGAGACCGTGAGACGTGGTACCGGATCCCGATGGATACCACGCCAGATCGAGGGGGTGTGGGTCTCGGCACCGCATTCCTCCCTACACTATCACCTATCAACCTAGTAGTAGCAGCAGGGGGCCAGCTAGTCGTCATGTCGGACCCCGCCCATTCAGAGACGAGTGGTGTGCACGAAAGAGTCCCATGAGCCGCATACTCGCCCAATCAGTCCTTAGAGGGACTGGACAGGATATCTTCACAAGGGGGCTCGACGCCCTGTGCCTCGACGGCACCTCCATTCCGAGGATTCGTCCCACAAAGGCACTCCTCCCCCGAATCTACTCACATCACATGTACCCGCCACAGGTACTCTCTCACATAGGGAGTGCCCAGATCACACTCCACCCGGCAAGACTTGTCCCCCGACTCGTCGTAGATCCCGCCTGATCGACACAACCCTCACCACACACCCAAGACACACGCCAAGATCTCTCTCACGTTATCCCCAGTTATCCAGTTCACGGCACCACGTGCCTTAGCCACACACAAGCATGTATGAGTAAAGTGTAAGTGTGTAGCAAGTATCATGAGGTAGGCGAGCGTTTATCCTAGCAGCGGGTGTGCAGGAGAAAGGTTGCGTCAAGGTAATGGCTTATCAAGCAATCTACCATGCATCCTATCACAGTTCATTTGCATAAAGTAAAGCGCTAGCGACTACATATTGCATGACTAATAGGATTCTACGAGGTTGGGTGGGACGTGGCACCTGTTCATAGCAATCCATAGTCATCCATATCCAACTGCCCTTCACGCCTCCTCCTTCCAGCGGATCTCCGATCCTTCCGTCATCATCGAGATGCAACTACCTCGGTATAGCGACAAACAAGGCAAAAGAGCAATCAAACCCTAACCACGCATGCAGTACTCCCCAAAAGGCAACAAGATACGTAAGGAACCCGCACAACTCCAAATAAACACCGAAAAGACTTAGCCCTCGTGGAGAGTGTCCAATCTTCGGGCTCCAAACAAAACGTAAGTGGTTGTTTGTTAAGCATAAGCTCGGATCGAGGCCTCGAAATAGCCAGTACGTCCCGGGTCAACCATGTCGACCTATACGGCTCCAAGAAAAGAGATCTTGATCCTTACTTAACTTAAACAAACACCACGGCTTGTGGCCTCCCAATCCAAACGTCATGGCAATTGGCGGGACCAGGGGATCACAAGCAAGAGGGAAAGGGAAATAGGAACAATAGGGTTTGGCCCTTGCGGCCAGTAACCCGTAAGTCATAACCACTATATAAGAATAATGAAAGAACGAGTAATGCAAAACCGAAGGGTTATGACTTGGTTCCAAGGTACGCCGGCTTACCCGCCATGACAAAATGACGGTAGCAAAAATGAGATTGGAACACGAACAATAGAGGAGCGGCTACGAGTCCCCTCGACCCACACGACACAACAACGCGTCGGGGAGCCGAGAAGAGAGTAGCATGACAGGGGAAGAGAGGAGAGTTAGCTAGACATGTCCATGCCGCGGCCTCGGTCACATCCTCAGTGAGGATGGTTTTCCAACGGTCGATCGGGTCGACTCGCATGGGTCCGAGAACAGGACATAGATCATGGCTTCCGCTAACTAAAAGTGTCGGCCGGTCTTTGATCCGATCGTCATGGTTAAGGACGGATCGAACAGAGCGGCTAACGGGGGGAGGAAGGGATGCAGAAAAAGAAAGGGGGCAATGATCCACTCCTTCCAATGCCCACGCCATGGCGAGAGACGAGGCATCGGAAGAGAGTGACGCACAATGGGAAACGAGTGCCTAACCCGCTAGTAGGGTACCTCGACCGTGGTGCACTAAATGCACTTAAGACATTCCCTAGGGTCTTAGCGATGCGGTTGTCACCGCGAGAACCTAAGGAATGCTTTGGTCTCTAGGGATACAAGCATACTAGGGGCTTAAGTACAAAAGAACCAAAAAGAAGGGAGAGGCGGGATTCACCTTCCTTTGATCCACTCGCCATGGTAGTCGACGGAATCGAAGGAATGGAATCAAGAAATAGTAAACGATTACCAATAAGTACGAGTGGCGAGAAAAAAGGAGATTCTTGGTCCCACAAAGACTTCGATCCACATAACATGGCAAAGGTCACCGAATCAAGGAGGGGGGCAAGGGACTCGATCCACGCCTTCTTGGAATGGCGAGGATCTATGAAAGACGAAAAGAAGATAGAAGGGGTTCCACTCTTTTCCAACCTACTCGTCATGGGGTGGACGGAGGTTGGACGAGAAGAGATACGAAGTCTCATATGGTTCCCCTCCATCCACACTATCTCGTAGGGCACCACGACCTCCGTGCGACTAAAATGGCACAATGTGATCCCTTGGGCTCCTAGCGGTGCGATTGTCACCGCGAACCCCAAGGGGATCACTATGGTCTAAGTGGCACGAGCGTACGAGCTAGATAGGAAGAAGCAAAGGAAAGAAAGGAAAAAGAGGTAGCGCTCGATGGCCATGGCGAGACAACTCGCGGCCATGAGCTATACCTAAACAAGTCGACTCTCGTTGGTTCCGCGATGGTCGTTTCCTGATTCGTTTACCCGTAGACTAAGTCGCGGCGGGCCATCGCGCACGGGTGATATCCGCACAGATGTTGAGTCCACCGTGACCATGTCCTAGGGTCAAATCAAGATCGCTACGTGGTTCCACGGGGTCAACCAAAATACAAAGAGGGAGGGATCGCATTCGGCGTTACGATCATAGCGGGATCGCACGTTCGGACACATCGCTCTCTCAGCCGGCTCGAAGGCTCGGTCCTCAGATAAACTCCACATATCACACGAACCCGACACTAGACAACATCCACACGGAGTAGCACATTTCCATAGCGTAAAAGGTATAGACCGGCGCGAAGGCACGACACAGGCATGGGTAGACATGGTATGATAAAGTGCGACAAGTGAGTATATGGTATGAAAAACTAGGGCTTTGCCGACGTCGAGGATGGCGTCGGCGGGGTTTCGAGGGTTCGACCTTGACGGGGAAGAAGGTGAGGCTAGCAGTGGAGCGTCGCCGGAGGTGGTAGGAGGTCCTCAGCCAACTGGGCTTGGCCCTGGCCGGTTGTAGCCCGTCGTAGCCACCCAGGGCCAGCTCTGGCCGGTTATGGCCACTTCTGGCCGGCTACAGCCTGCTGCTGGCCAGCAGCGGCTGGCTGTGGCTGGCCGGTGCTAGCTGTGGCTGGCCGAGGAAAGCGACGAGCTGCAAGGCGGCGGAGGGCGGTCGCCTTCCCTGCAGTGGTGAATAACAGCGGCACGAAGGCCGGCTTTAGTCATGGTGTTGGTGGAGAAGGAAAAAGGAGGGGCTTTGGGTGCTAGATTCTCACCGGTGGTGCTGGGAAGACTCCGGCGAGGTGGAGCAGAGGTGGGGATGGCGCTGCGGTGACCGGGCCGTGGTGACAGTGGTTGTGCAGGGGCTCGAGGCAGCGGCCGGCATGGACGCGGCGCTCGGTGAGGCGCCGAGTAGCGCCGAGCCGGGACGGCGGCACGACGCCGTGGCGATGCACGCAGCAGCCAGCCGAGCGCGGCGCAGCGCCGCCGGGCCGCCTAGATGCTAGCCCCGCATCGCCGCTGGAGCGGGCCGCCGTGGAAAGCGGTGGCGCGCAGCGGCGCGATGACGGCGTGGCACGCGACGAACAGGGGCGGCGACGGGCGAGGTGTTGCCGGCCGGGCGCCCGACGGTGAATCGACGCGGGCGGTGGCGTGGTGCCGCTGGGCGGTGTAGAGAAGGCGAGGCGGAGAGGGCACCGCCGCCGCAGAAGCGCCGCCGTATCGCGCGCGCAGCTTGGCGCTGTATGATGGCGGCGCTGGGCGTTGTTCCAGCGTGGTAGTGGCCGGACTCGGCGTTGGCGTGGCGCAGTTTGGGGCTCGCGTGGTCGGAGAGAAGCGGCTCGCGGCGGGTCCCGGTGGCGCGATGGCGGTGTCGTGGCGCGGCAAGCCATGGCGGGCGGTTAGCGCTCCGGCTCGGCGAGGTTGGAACACGCCGCCGCGCCGGCGTGGAAGGCTCGGACGACGGGCGGGCGCGACGCCGAGGCTCGGTGACGCGGGTGGTGACGTGGCGTGGTGTGGTGGTGGCCCTGGCGTGGGCGATGGCCGGGTACGGGGCGGTGGTACGTCGCTGGCCGGGCGGGTGTGGCGCAATGAGGGCGCCGCCGGCAGCCTGGGCGTGGAGCCGTTGGACGGAGCGTAGGGAGAAGAGAAGAAGATGGTGGCGGCGGCTTCCAGGAAAGGAGCGTATGGCGCCCGGCCTTGGGGTTCTTATACGGCAGCGGCTAGGGCTTCCAGGAGCACCGCTTCATCCTTGTCGTCCGTGCACGGGGCTAGGGACACGCGGGCGTGCATCGTGGTGCGTGCCGGGGAGCAGGGCGTGGCGGGTGGCCATGCATGCCGTGGGCGGCGGCCGGGAGCTTCGTGCTCCCGCCTAGGGTTCCGTGAGAGGCGTTCCTCCACTTGGGCCATGCGGCCGCTGGCCGGGCCTCGTGGCGCGTCGCGAGGGTAGGGAGGAGGGAAGGCCGACTGGCCGGGCCGTGGGCGCGGGGCCTAGGCCTTGTGGGCCGCGCAAGGGCTCGGCTAGGCTAGCGCTAGCGGCCCGGGGGGGAGGGGGAGCTGGTCCGCGAGGCGTGGCCCCAGAAGGAAAGGTGTGGGCCGGCATGAGGCTTTAGGCCCAAGGGAGGGAGGTAGCCTTTCCTAATTTATTTAGGGAGTTTAGAGGAGAATTCAAAAAGGGGATCACAATGAATTTCTAGGAGGGGAACTCGTAAGGGATAGAGAGAAGAGGGAAAATGATTTCTCCTTTTCGAGCCTCGAGGAGATTTGAGGAGAACTCGCTATGGGATTGTGCACTCCAAAACTCCAAACAAAACTTAAATCCCAAATCCAACTCAAGGGCAAGGGCACACTCCTACAAGCAATTCTATATGAATGCATCGATTTGTTAACTAACCCTCTTGTGTTTGACCTAGGTCGACCCTATCCACTACATGCTTCACACATTGTAGGAAAAATTTTAAAAAGTTCAGATTTTTGGTGTTTGGAAAACCTAGGATGTTACATCTATTAACCGAGGCAGTTGCTGGGCCGCCAGCCCAGCCTCGGTTAGGCCCGATTAACCGAGGCGGGCCGGCGGCCCAACCGCCTCCGAGCCCCAATTTGAAAGGTTGTGGTTAAGATTTTGTGTAGTAGTGTAGGTGTTCCATTACTTTTCATGTGCATTAAAACCTAGTGTGCTAACTACACTCTTGCTAATCTCATTTGAAAAATGCTAACACACGTGTACAAGTGGAGAGACACTTTGGTGATGGCACATGAGAGCAAGGGTTGATGGGGTTTGGGTCTAAATTCCTCTTGCCAAGCTTGGCAGGACTCGGCGGTTTTCGAAAGGTGAAAATGTCATTCAGAGGTGACCAGTGATGTACTAGTGTGTGTTGGTATATTTAACGCATCAATGAATAATCAAAGAGATAAATTCGCAAGCGCACGGATACCGCTGTAGCTTTCACCTAAGAGTATTCCAAGGTATCAAATTTCCACAAGGAAAGCGAAGTGAACTAGAAACAAATCAAGAACGTCCATGGATAGAAAAGATAAATATTTTTGGTGGGTAGAGAGGGGCTATCTAAGATGATCTAGATAACTAAGAATCAGACTTACAATACTTGTCTACTTCGGAGCAACAGTACCTTTCCAACTCTTGAATAAGACTAGAAAGAAGGTAGTTGGGGAAGGCTGCCAAAAGCTCTATGAAACACCAACTCCGACGTGATGGAATACGAAGGCCAACAAAGCTGTAACCTATGAAGGCTACCACAACTAACCGTAAGAATTGGGCACAAACTCAGGTAAACTCTAGCCTAGACACCACGTCTACGCTATTGATTACTACTCTAGCTATGCGTAATAACTAGAGCACTCGATACGAGCTAAGATCCCGTAAACAAAGTAAAGTAAGAACAAAACTTAATCAAATAGAAGACTTAAAGTTACCAACTGAAGAATTTGAAGATGAACTGTCTCCGTAAAGGTACAAAGTTGAGGAGGATCCGACAAGCCGGCTCCTCTTCTACTTCTCCCTCTCCTCTCTCCCTATTTTCTAATCTACAAGAGCTCTAGATGAGCTAGGGCTTCTAGCTCTCCAACTGAATTGATAGAATGAATTAAGGTTTTTTCTAGGGGGGTCTGGCCCTATATTTATAGCCCGGTGGGATGCACGACAGTCGTTTGATCAAACCGACTTATGGTACGGTGGATAGTAACCCTCAAAGGTGGTGGAGGAAGCTTCCAGAAGGGCGTAGGGTTTCGTTTTCGGGGGAGGCCGCCCTGCCTCGAGCAAAGGGGGGGGCCGGCCCCCTACCTTTCGCTACTTGCGCCCACTTTGTTCTCGTGTTTTTCTAGAATATTCTGAGTCCAATGTGCGGGGTTTCGTTGGCGTCAAGTTTCGTCAATCCGTTTGGTAATTAGGCCCTTCTCCGTGGTTTTCTGGAACAATCCCTAGAAAATAATAATTCACCAAAACTCATGGAATTTGTCAAATAAAACCCTAGATTTCTCTATTTGCAAGTGTATTGATCAATTATCATGTTTATTGCACTATTAAATATTGACGCTATCCACCGTCAACAAGCTCCCCAAGCTTACCCTTTGCTAGTACCTTAGCAAAGCCTAACTAATAAACTTAGATCAGAGTTGCTACAATGCTTTTACTCCTCAAAAGTACACATGCCTTCAAATAGAAATTCTCCTCCGTATTAGACAAAACTGCTCTAACTTTCAAACTTACCCATTTTACCGTTAATTATGGAGCTTTTCAACTTTAGCCTGGGTCTTGAGTAATTGAAAGATAAAACAATCAAGTCAAGCACTATGTCTTAAATTCTTCACTCAACCAATATTTCGTAGTTTTTTACAAGTTTTTGAAATAAAACTCGGAGCTTAATTGTATGACACCCTCAAGTCTCTTATTGAATATGGTATTTACGGATCTCACTGAGGCATTAATGGTGTTTTGCCTTCCTACAACTAAGAATTATAGTGGATCTTATAGGAGTGACATAAAACAAAGGATGAGCATACTTGCAATTCATATATTGTAAAGTCAAACAATGGATCCAAAGAGAGTCAAGTCATACAATCAAACCAAGATGTGCATGTGTATGGAATATGGTGGATAGGTATATATATGGTGGCTAATCCTAATTATACTTTTGCTCTTTAAAAATAAATCTCTCTCTCTCGGACTTAGAACTTTCACGTAAAAAACATGGGCTATCTTTATTCTTCTTTTTTTTTTTTGAGAGGGCGATTATCTAAGTACCCATTGTTTTAATTTCTTAGACATTTATCTATTTTTTTAACTCCTCTTCTTTTAATACCTTTTCTTTTGCGTAGCCACATGCATCCTTTGAATACAAAATAGTTGGAGAGATAACAATAAGAACTTAGAGCACTAAACAGGGGTTGTCCTATGGGTTTATTTTTGGTTGTTTATTCTCGATGTAGGAGAAAAACATTTTTAAGGTGGATCTGGATGAAAGTGGAATATGATTGCGCTTACTCCTAGAGTAGGAGCAATGCCTATGTAGGTGGAGTGTGTAAGTGATCTTGATTTTAAAAGCATGACAAGACTCTCATAAGGTATACAACAAAGGTTGATCAACTCAATGCAAAGCAAGCAAAGATAAAATGAACAAAGGTTTTCCTATTCTAAATGTATATCATATATGGCTTTGGTAGGAATTCAAACTTTGTTATACAAGAGCTCATCATGTAAGATTTTTAGTTTTCAAAAGATAAATCTCCATAACTTAGTATTGCTACGAATACGATAAATAGCAGCTCAAACTTTCTCATATCATATCCCTCAATCACCTAGACTTAGCTTAAGCATATGCCTCCACAAGTTTTAGGTTTAGAGTAAATTCTTATATCAAAGCAGTCATATCCAAAACGCGGGAGAATTTAAGGTTAAAAACTAGACACTTGAAAGGAATTACGACAGAGCAACTATTCATCATCTCCAAGATAAAATTTTATTGTTCTTTAGTTTTTATTTGACTCTTAACAAACTAGACAGAATTATAGACACATTTATGATCACACCTTAATAAATAGCTAGAGTATCTTTATTTGGTTTTAATGGTTATTTATCTTTTTATTTTTTTAGACTAATAGACTCATAAAAGACTCTACAGACATGGACCTTCATATGCCTATATATTTTTGGTATTTTATGACTATAAGATAGACTCGATAATCGTATAGGTATACTTACCTGATAACTAGGGGATGACCTCTCCCAAGCTGGATGTTTGTTTAGCTTTTGTTCATTCTTGTGGCCTACATGTTAAGTCTCACTCTTCTCAAACTTCTAAATCCTGCAAAACTCAAATAGACACAAAACTCGTGAAACAGTTAAGTGTTAGGCATATGGGTTTCAGTTGTCCATAGTCTTGGTGATTGGATATTTTTAGATAGAATCATTAAACCGTAGAAATTCAATCATGTCTATTTCTTCTAAATTTTCAGTTTCAAGGAATATTTTCAAACGTTGACCATTTACCTCGAAGATGTTACCTGAGTTGTCTTGAATTGTAATGGCACCATGTGATGAGGTTGATGAGGTTTTAACTACCTTGAACGGTCCTTCCCATTTGCTTCAAAGTTTTCCATGGCCAAAGAGCTTTACTCTTGAATTGAACGGTAGGACTTTATCCCTAGGCTTGAACTCCTTGTGCTTGATTCTCTTATCATGCCATCTTTTTGTTCTTCTTTATAAATCTTGGAATTATGATACGCCTTCTCTCTCCATTCTTCAAGCTCAAATATTTGCATTTGATGATTCTTACCAAAGAAGATGGATATCCATGTTCCATTTCTTGATTGCCCAATGAGCTTTGAATTCTAATTTAACAGGCAAGTGGCATGTTTTACCATATACCAAATTAAAGATGTCATGCCTATGGGTGTCTTGTATGCAGTTCGGTAAGCCCATAGTGCATCAAAAAGCTTATACATCCACTTCATTCCATCTCATCCACGGTCTTTTATAGAATGTTCTTGATTTGCTTATTTGATGTTTTAGCTTGACCGCTTATTTGAGGATGGTATGGAGTTGCAATATTGTGTTTGACTTCATTTTCTGCCAAGAACTGTCAAAATCTCTTATCAATGAAATGTGGTCCTCCATCACTTATGATCAATCTAGGCATTCTGAAACGTGGAAATATTACTTCGTTGAACATCTGCTTGGAGTGCTTGGAGTCGGTGGCTTGACATGGTAATGCTTCAACCCATTTGGACATGTAGTCAACTACCACCAAGATATATTCTGCATCTCCTGACTTTGAGAGTGGTCCCATAAAAACAATTCCCTAGACATCAAATAATTCCATTTGAAGGTTGTTCGTGAGTGGCATAACATCCTGAGTATTGATGTTTGTTGATTTCTGTTAACGCCCACTGAATGATCCGCAAACGCACGGATACTGTTGTAGCTTTATCCCAGAAGTATTTCAGGTTTTGTTCCACTGAGAAATGTGTGAGATCAACTATGGTCTAACTTAACTAGAGGTAACAATAAGGTGAAGGTAAAGACTAGATTAAGAGAGAACTAAAGTATAACTAGGGCGACAATTAATGGGGTTGAGCGTTGCAATCAAGGTTGATGATAATAGGAGAGTAGAGAGGATAACTATAGTTCTTTTCTTCTAACTTGGGCAAGCCTATGTCTTATATTGCCAACTAGGGACATTACATAAGGAGAGACACCGACAAAGGATGTTGATCTCCTTAGCAATCGTGTCCTACTTGGCCTACAGATGGGAGGTGGACAACAGGACTGTCACTCCCAACCACCACCAGAATATAGGGTGCATCTACGATTATCCTTAGCCTAAGCACGATGCTTACACCTATGATAATACTCTACTCCCTCTAGAATAGGAATAAAACACTCAAAGAGAGTCATGATCTAGATAACAATAAAGGCATAGAACTTACTCGCATTAGAAGTTGATCACAAGAGACATCCCAGAAGCAAGCTCAAGTAGAGCTTGATCCTACCAAGATACAAGCCGTGGAGAGGGCACCGACAGGCCGGCACCTCCTCCTAACCCTTCCCTCACTCTCCATCTCACTATTATCTAGAAGACTAGATCCTAGAGAGGACTAATCTTCTCTTGATGGCTGGCCCCTGAGAGGTTATTCATTCAAGGGACACCTCTCAATTAGGGTTTCAGAGAATAGCAAATAAATGTGTGCCTCCCTGGGGGGTCCTGCCCTCCTTTTATAGCCTGGTGGGATGAACGTGAGCCCTTGGATCAAACTGACTTTGGCGGACGGCTGAGATTGAAACCCTAAGGCAGTGGAGCACATGGGTCGAAGCGGGCCACGATTGGAGCTTGGGCCAGACCGGCCGGTCTGGGGTGGGACCGGCCGGTCCCACTCCGGGCCCGGTCTGCTTCGGCGTGGTGTCTTCTCACGTCCTCTGGAGTCCTCTGGTGCAGCCTTCATCGCCGATTTGATATCTTTTTATCCGGAACTCCAAAAATAGCAAATGATATATCCGTTTCGATCGTCTCGACAAGCTCTTCGCAATGGTGCATTCCAATTCACCATTTGAGGTGCTTGTAATCTGTCATATTGGTTCTTTTTGATATCTTTTCTGATATATACCTGTAGAAACATAGATTTACCAAAACTCGTGGAATTTTGTTAGTGTAAACCCTAAGTCTATGTTGGTGATCATAAATATGTCTTTTCCGAGAGTTAGTTGATGGGTAAATTTGGTCATTAACGATTGTCAACAACACCTCCACACTTAACCTTTGCTAGTCCCATAGCAAAGCTAAGCTCAGAAAAGTTATCGAAACATATGTATAAGTTTAAGCATTGTAACCATCTCGATCTAACTCCTCGTAGTATACCTGTATTTAGACAAAAATTCTCCCCAAGCTTAAGCAATAACTGAGCTGACTTTTTAAACTTACTCATGTTACCTTTGACCATGGGGCTTATTAGCTCTTACTTTAGTCTTGAGCAATCAAAAGACAGAAAGATCTAGCCAAACACTATGTCGTAAGCTCTTTGTTCAACTATTATTCGAGTTTTTAGAGGTTTTCAAATAAAACTCGAGTTTCCCATGTATGACACTCTCAAATCTCTCAAGATATGTGGTATTTGTGGATTCTCACCAAGGCACTAATGATGTTATGCCTTTCTTTTCATCCTATAACTAAAGCTTATGTGGAGCTCATAGGTGAGAAGAAAACTTGAAAGAGCAAACTTGCAATGCATATGTTGTGAAGTCAAACAATGGATCCATGGAGAAACAAGTCATACAAATCGAATCAAGATGTGCATGTGTATGGAGATGGTGGATATTTAGTGGAAGTGGTGAAAACCTAATTCTACTATGCTCCTTGAAAACATATCTCTCTTTTGGATTTTGAAACTAGGCCAGAGAGTATGCGCTATCTTATTATTTTTTTCTTTTTTTTCATCAGGAGGCAGGCACCTAAGTACCCATTGCTCTTGGACACTTGTCCATTTTTTCAACTCCCCTTTTTTTCATGATAACTTTTGCATAGCTCATAATATTTCTTTTGGCACTAAAGATTTTTGAGAGATAGCAATTAAGAACTTGGAGCATTTATTGGGTGGCTATCTAATGGAAATGTAGGAGCAAAATATTTTTGGATGGGTGTAGATGGAATGGCATGTTGTTGTGCCTACTCCATTTTAGAGTAGTGCATATGAAGGTGGAGTGTAAGTGGATCTTGATTCAAGAGTATGACAAATCTTTCACAAGGGTCACAAAGGTTGATAAAACTCAATACAAGATAAGCAAAGATATATGTGGAAGTTTATCTAGCCTATCTCATCATGTTTGGCTCTTGTGGGAATGTAAGCTTTATCATATAGGAACTCATCATGTAAGGTTTTGCATTTTTTAAAAAATAAATCTCTAGAACTTTAGTGTCACTCGGAACAAGATAGATAGCAAAATTTCGGACTTTCTCAATCATATCAATCAAGTACCTAGACTTAGTTCAAGTATATGCAACCCACAAGTTTCAGACTCAGAGCAAATCTTCTTGTCAAAACAGTTAAAGCCAAAACTTGGAAAATTTATGTCTAAAAACTAGGTACTTCAATGGTGTTATAACAGAGCAGCTTTTCATCATTTTTATCTTTAAGGATCATCTCAAGGGCTTGCCTATTTATTGACTCTATCTAGACAAACATTTTTTATTTGGTTTTTCATTTTCAAAGACCATACTATATAAGACTCTAAAAAGCATGGACCTTCATGTGTCCACATATTTTTGGTATTTTTAAGTTTTCTTATGATACTATGGTGAACCTTCATATGCTCATATATATTTTTTTGGTATTTTTTCAAGACTCGATGACTGACTTAATAATCGCGTAGGTACACTTACCTGGGTACCTAGGGGATGCCTTCCCCCAAGCTGATTGTTATCGTGGTTGAGCATTGAAGCTGAGCAGTCCTCGCGGTGGAGCTCATGCTTACAAGAGCAAGTGTAGCCAGGAATCTCGATTTCATCCAACAAGAAGTTGTTTCCTCCACACAAAGGATTAGTCGTGTATTGGGAAGGTGTACTTCGAGAGATGTCGATGAAGATTCCTAGGTAGACTAGCTCTTAGAGTCATTCTACAGCAAACATCTCATAAAATATCAAAACTTGTGGAATGGATTAGGGTAAGTAGTTAGTGGTTGGCCGTTTTACAGACTGGTTGTTGTGAGAGGTTTTCAAAGGTTGTTATAGTGTATACAGTGCAGCAAGATGCTCAATGATTATTTTTAGATTTTATATTTTTATCATGCAAGAAAGAAACATATATGCATGATTATTTTTGTTATTTTTATGCCACCACTGTGAAGACTCCTACGAGCTTTTACACACCATAGAACTATTCACATGGGACTTTAAGTTTTATAATGCATGAATTATCTAACAAGATGAATACATATTTATTTTTAATATTTTTAATGTAATGCTAATGTAGAAAAGTAAACATGCTAAAGAGAAAATAATTCATGCAATGCAACAATGTAAATATGGATAACTACCAATGTTACCTCACGGCAAGGGTTTGGATTTTAAAGTCCTCTGGACAGGACTTCTCTCTTCTTGTTGATTCCTCCTGTGTTGATGACATGGAGTTTCTTTGGTGGGTACATGGGAGTGCTTCTTCTTCAAGCTAGCTCTTTCGATGAAGATAAGGATTTGTATGTTGATGCCCTTAATAGTGTGTCACCTTCTTCTACCAAACCCATCTTGGTTTTGAGTTTTGATTTTTGCTTCGACAGGTTGAAGACCTCCTCTTGTAAATAGTAGGGAATTGACTCCCCCACACTTGGCTTGAAGTGTGTCCTGCTCATAAAGACAAGGCAAAGATCAAGTGCATGGGCTCCGTTGGTGGAAAAACACCAAGAGAACCATAACTTCTATTCTACTTCTCTAACCTTAGTCATATTGAACAACATGGAGTTGATGTTATGTGCTTTGTTCAACATTATCATGAGAGGTAGGATCAGAGGGTTGAGCAAGAATGTAACATTTAAGTTTAGTAGGCT
Organism: Chrysopogon serrulatus; assembly: GCA_015844335.1. Taxonomy (NCBI): domain Eukaryota; kingdom Viridiplantae; phylum Streptophyta; class Magnoliopsida; order Poales; family Poaceae; genus Chrysopogon; species Chrysopogon serrulatus. The sequence goes on along the minus strand of JADLZL010006175.1, from coordinate 144,255 downwards.
ACAAGAGTTGAGAAGCTTAATCAAAGGAAGGATTGTCTATCTGTACATGATGTGTCGGTCTTTACATGATCATGACTATCATCTTCCAAACATAAGATGTGCAACTTTTTAGCTCATGGTTAAGACTATAGATCAAGATAGTGATGCTATGAACAAGTTAAAGAACTAGATATTTGAGTTAATTAGGATTGATCATGGACAATTGTTACTCAAACATGTTAAGTTCTTTATTTATGTTCATACCAAAATCAAGGAGAAGCGTTTTAAGTAGTGACCATTTAGCTTTGGATGTTACCTTCATCATTGGAGTGTGCCGACACCCTATGAAAAAGAGTAGATGATTCTTGATGGTCCTTTTGTTTCGCTCGATGCTTTCCTTGTTTGGTCAGCCTCACATCTTAATTCGTAATTCCTCTTGTTACTAGATGGTGCTCTTTTTGTCATGCCATCTTTTTGCTCTTTGCCATTTTGGATTTCTATCTTGATCTTTGTTTTATGCCTGCACAGGATTAGTGGACAACACATACTCGAAGGAATATACCGATTTGAATGGGGGATTGTTGTCCAAAATTAGGTGCATTAACTCTATGCTATTAGAAAGATGGGTTGAGGATTATCTTAGCATAGTTTTTTCTCATATTTTATGCAACCATGGTTCAAGGCAAAGGTAACTTGCACTTGAAGATAGAGTGAATGATCTTTGATACTTACAGTCCTTCCATCAATGATGAATGAGCTGTGTCTTCAGTGTGCAAAGTTATTGGAGTTCGTCATGTGCCTTGCTTCATCTCTGATTTGAATTCATCTCTTGACTTACCCAGATTGAATTTGAGAATTGCCTGCAGGGGTTAGTCCAATAAAATATCTGGTGTCTACTAGAGCATACTCTTAGTTCAAAAATCAACCTAGACACCACGTCTAATTTGATTCAGAATGGCATTTTAACCTAAGCACCACGCTTAATTTAAAAGCCTTTGGAAGTAAGATCGACACTTCTAAAATAAGCACCATGCTTCATTTAAAAGATGAATGATCATACTCTAAACCTTAAGCATACTCTCGCAAGTACAGGTAGCATGAAAGCATTATAGAGATTCATTCAAATGGAGATGAGAGAGCATGATTGTTATATGGCAAATTGAGCATGGCTTGAAGGTAGAGACAACTAAGATTAGCAACATGGCATACGATTTTTCAGAGTTCACCCCCCACACTTGAATTCTTGCAAGACAAGATCAAATTTGGTTGGATGTGATCTAATGTTGCATAATAATTGGTTGGACATACCTTGCTCTATCATCCTTCATTCTTCTTGCTTCAGACCTGAAATGGTTAATGACAAGAATACCCGAAGGAATATGTTCACAATTATATCTTTATACTTAATTCATAAGGGCAGTTCAGCAAAAGGTGAATGTTCATGTTGTCTATCAAAAGCACTAGTTCTTGGTCAAAAGCTCATTTTTTGGGAAACCTCAGAATCGCGCTTCAAGATGGTGAAGTGGTTTCCCCTCCAGCACCAATCTTTATCTACCTACCTCAAGATCCGCACATCGAGATCTGCAATGTTTATGATAAACATATGCATCTACAACCACCCTTTTGAAGTTTTTATGGACCGGATGTATGAGGGGTTTGAAGATCTCATGTGTGATCATAGTAGAGAGACCAAGAGATTCAGGAGATATGTCATATAAGCATGGCTTTGATGAGGTCTTTGTGAAGTAGCTTCCATGCTCATTGATGTCAACTTCCTTACCAATCTCTAAGGGTGATTCTTTATGAATGTCTATAGGCAAAAATATTGTATTCTGCATTTCATGCCTATGACATTTTTTAATCATATTATTGTCCAAGATCTCGTTGGGATTGATGGCTCTCAAGTTGGTCTCCTCAATGGCCTCCTCTAAACTTAGATGAGTCATAAGTTTATCATTTGGATCTAGACCTAGGCTGGATTCAATTAAAGCTTCTTTATGGTCTATCTATTCTACATATTCCAGCCATTGTTGTAGCACTTCTTAGTCATCCTTAAGTCCATAATGATTCCTACATTCCATGTGTCTTAGTAGATCTCTAAGGTCATCATGAGACTCAGGAGAACAAGAATCAGAGAATTTCTTGGGGTCAAGGATGGGTTTAAAGATGGGTTGAGATGAGACATCTAATGTGGGCATAGAAAGAGAGAAGATAGAATTGGAATCAAATTGACTTGGCTCTCCTTCTATTTTATCATTAGACATGCCATCCTTGAATTCTTCCCAAAAGGGATGCTTTCTAAAAGATTTCTTCTTGAGAGGATTCAAGTTATATTCACTTGAAGGTCTCTTATAGGACTGAAAGTTTAGGCTCTTCCCGACATCAATATCAAGAGAGTTTTCTAAGGGTTGAATCTCTTCTTCTCTTGGTGGATTTTGGGGCATGGATGGTCCGAGACTGATAGCTAAATGTTGAGATTGGAATAAGTGTGATTTAGCTATTAAAACTTCCTCTTGTCTTAGAAATAATTCCTTCTCTTTCTCGAGGGGTTCATATTGAATGCTAGGGCAAGGTGTCCTTCTAGAAAGTTTATCATGAAAAGACCTTGCTTCATAAGCAGACGAATGAAGAAAAGATCCTCTAGTAACTATATCAAGAGACTGCTTAGAATCCTTACTAAGGCCTAAGTAAAAGTGTTGAAACAACACCGATTCTAGAATAGAAAGGTCAGGGCCTGTAGTGAGGAGATCATTAATGCGATCCCATGATGTTTCTAGAGATTTCTCCTCTAGCTATTTAAAGCGTAGAACCTCTTCCCGAAGATCAATCACCTTAGAGATGGAAAAGAATTTTGATTAAAATTTAGAGCATAGCAATTCCCAATCTCCTTGCATACTTCCTATGGTTTTGTTGTACCAATATTTAGCTTTTCCAGTCAAAGAGAATGGAAAAAGCTTCCATTGTAGAGTCTTATCAGACATGCCAGCAATGCGAAAGCAAGCACATCTTAGTAAGAACTCCCGTAGGTGAGAGTATGGGTTTTTATCGCCTTCTCTTTAGAAGGATTGTTTTGGACAAAGTCTACCCAACACGGGCGCAGCTCATAACCAGATGCTAAGATAGGCTCTGAAGATTCTAGTGGCGTAAAGCTCACGCTCGTGAGTTTAGCATATTGATTGATAGGAGTGTGACTCATGCTAAACCAAATGTCAAAAGGAAAAGAATGAAAGAAAGAAGGATAGAGTAAAGGAAAAGAAAGAAGGATAAAAAGGAAAAGGATAAAAGAAAAAGAAAAGTTAAGCTAGGTTCGTAGTTAACTGAGCAAACCGTTTCCCCGACAACGGCGCCAAAAAGCTTGTTGATATCTGTTAACGCCCGCTGAATGATCTGCAAGCGCACGGATACCGTTGTAGCTTTATCCCAGAAGTATTCTAGCTTTCGTTCCACTGAGAAACATGTGATATCAACTACGGTCTAACTTAACTAGGGGTAACAATAAGGTGAAGGTAAAGACTAGATTAAGATAGAACTAAAGTATAACTAGGGCGACAATTAATGGGGTTGAGCGTAGCAATCAAGGTTGATGATAATAGGAGAGTAGAGAGGATAACTATAGTTCTCTTCTTCTAACTTGGGCAAGCCTATGTCTTATATTGCTAATTGGGGACATTACATAAGGAGAGACATCGACAAAGGATGTTGATCTCCTTAGCAACCGCGTCCTACTTGGCCTACAGACTAGAGGTGGACAACAGGACTGTCACTCCCAACCACCACCGGAATATAGGGTGCATCCATGATTATCCTAAGCCTAAGCACCATGCTTACACCTATGATAATACTCTACTCCCTCTAGAACAGGAATAAAGCACTCAATGAGAGTCATGATCCAGATAACAATAAAGGCATAGAACTTACTCGCATTAGAAGTTGATCACCAGAGACATCCCAGGAGCAAGCTCAAGAAGAGCTTGATCCCGGCAAGGTACAAGCCGTGGAGAGGGCACCGACAGGCCGGCACCTCCTCCTAACTCTTCCCTCACTCCCCATATCACTATTATCTAAAAGACTAGATCCTAGAGAGGACTAACCTTCTCTTGATGGCTAGCCCCCAAGAGATTATCCATTCAAGGGACACCTCTCAATTAGGGTTTTAGAGAATAGCAAACGAATGTGTGCCTCTCCCGGGGGGTCCTGCCCTCCTTTTATAGTCCGGTGGGATGAATGTGAGCCCTTGGATCAAACCGACTTTGGCGGACGGCTGAGATTGAAACTCTAAGGCGGTGGAGCACATGGGTCGAAACGGGCAGTGATTGGAGCTTGGGCCAGACCAGCCAGTCTGGGGTGGGACCGGCCGGTCCCACTCTGAGCCCGTTTACGGTCCGCTTCGGCGTGGTGTCTTCTCACGTCCTCTGGAGTCCTCTAGTGCAGCCTTCGTCGCCGATTTAATATCTTTTCATCCGGAACTCCGAAAATGGCAAATGATATGTCTGTTTTGATCGTCTCAACGAGCTCTTCGCAATGGTGCATTCCAATTCATCATTTAAGGTGCTTGTAATCTGTCAATTGGTCCTTTTTAATAGCTTTTCTGATATGTACCTGTAGAAACATAGATTCACCAAAACTCTGGAATTCTATTAGTGTAAATGTTGGCATTTCTGACGTCACTGCAAAAAATCTTAATTTCCTATCTCAAGCAATGACACTAGAAATGTTGGTACTAATTAACTTGCCTTTAGCAACTAGCCACTAGCCTCTTTACCCTCACTCCTAACTATAAAACTAGGTTGTCATCCACAATTGTAAAGCTAGGAATAAACTCTGGTACTAAATCTTATCATTTTATGTGACTAGGCAAAAATAAATAAAGATGAATATTAACTAAGAACAATTCTGCAAGCGGACAGATAATTATACCATTGTAGTATTTTACCTAGAGTATTACCAGGTGGTCATTTATATTCTACCACTGGGAAGGCATTGCTAAGAAGCTACTCATAGTATTGATAACATGTATATATATGTATTGAATAGACGATGTAACAAATGTCATACACTCTACTCATAACAGGGGTAAGTCACAAGATAAATAATAATAATTTGATAATAATAAACATAACAATAATGAGCCATTAATCAGTCATCTCCTAATGATACTAATCCATCATAGCACTCTAATTATGTCAGCGTTGTCTAATCAGGTAATAGAGAAATAACTCCTAAGTATTTAACTACATGTCAAAGCTACGTCAACTAGTGCAAGTACATCTAGTAATCATTGTCAAGTGATACTACCATAGTTCCCAAACACATCGGAGCAATGTACAGGAAAAGATGAGTACAGGAACCTCATGTGTACAAATACACTCTTAACCCGACAATCCCATTCTACCAATCCACCGTATGGGGGAAGGCCTACAAAGGACTCAATGGGTCTGTCACACCCACGATCTACCTCACTACCTGGCACAACTGGGGATATCCGTAGATAAGCAAAGCATCTAGACGCCATATCTACATATTGCCTACCACTCACCATATGATCAACTAGATGAGCGCTATACGAACCAGTGCATGAATATAATAGCAAACCAACTAAACTAGATGTATTGAAGTAGACAATGAACATAATAATTAAACTAAGATGAAGAACAATGTTGCTAGTAAATATCATACAAACACAGACAATACAATAAGAAAGAAAAGCTTAAGAACTATACCAGACTCTTCTCTTCTTGACAACTTCCGGAATCCAAGACTGATTAACATGTCATGACTTCCTCTAATCTAGATCTAACTAGGCTAAACTATGAACTAGAAGACTATGAGAAACTAGAACTTAAAGCTCTAGATGACTTGATCTTCAACTGGCTTGACCTTGAATGACTTGAATGAGGTATTGAATGAATTAGGGTTTCCTGGGGAGGTCTGGCTCCGCTTATATAGCCCGGTGGGATGCACGATAGCCGTTTGATCAAACCAACTTCACGTAGGGCTAAGATTGATCCTCAAAGGTGGTGGAAGAAGACTCCAGAAGAGGGAAGCCCTTCCTCTCATAGGGGGCCGGCCGGCCTGGCTGGTGGGGCCGGGCGGCCCCACCTGGTCGTGGCTCATGCTCCCTTTTGCTCCAGTGTCTTCTAGATCCTTCTAGGGTAGTTTAGCATATTCTCGAGTTACGGATAATTCCATGGTGTAGATTTATAGTTATGCCCCTTTTTCGGTGTTTTCTGTATTAGTCCTTGGAAATTGATAAATCACCAAAACTCGTGGAAATTGTTAGATAAAACCCTAGCCTTCTAGATATTGATGTTTGTTTCATGCCTTTTGATATATAAAATGTTGACGCTATCCACCGTCAACAGTAAACCCTAAGTCTATGTTGGTGATCACAAATATGTCTCTTCCGAGAGTTAGTTGACGGGTAAATTTAGTCATTGACGACCGTCAACAATGTTTCCGTGCTTTTGGCATCTGACACATCTTCTGACAAACTCCTTTATATCTTGATACATCGTTGGCCAAAAGAATTCACTTTGCCAAATCTTAGCATGTGTATGGATGCTCTATAATGTCCTTCATAGGGTGATGTATGACATCTCTCAATGATTTTTGTGCCTTCAACTATTGGGACACACCTCCATAGTAGCCCATCGATACATACTCTGTAAAGATATGGATTGTCCCATGTTGACGGTCATTATCGTATAAATTCAACCGTCAACTATGTAACAGAACCGACCAAATTATAAGAGCACAAGTATAAATCAATCACCGAAGTGACTAATTACACACTTGAGCCCATATAATCCCGGTAGTCCGGAAATCTCGAAGGATTTCAAACCAACAAAACATACAAGCCAAGATCGAACGCAACATAACATAATTCACCATCCGTTACATCAGAGTTCACAAATTACATAACATAGAAGTACTTAGTTATTACAATACCGGTTTGCGAGTGATAAAAGCCACGCTTTTGAAAACATTCAAGAACACACACTTAGTTCGAGATACATGCGGATCCATAGTCATCCCACAAAAGCATATGGTAAGATAAAGGAAACGATCTTTGCCCGAGATCTAGTCCTCATCCCCAGCGGGGGAAAGACATACCAAGCAAAGAGCTTTGTATAAAGAATATCATCTGCAACAAGGGGAAATAAACCCTGAGTACGAGAATGTACTCAGCTAGACTTACCCGTCATAAATCAGAAATAAGATGACACCAAGGAATATGCAAGGCTGAAATATAAGTGGAGCTAGCTTGACAACATTTTGCATAAAAGTACAAGCTATAATTGATGAATAATTAATTATACTAGCAGCAGCTTAAATTATTTTACCTTCCATCTAAATGTGTCCTGTACTAAGCAACCACTTATTTATAACAAGCATTAATAACCATATCCAATTTAGTACAGCTTTCAACCATAACAACATCATACTTGAACCATAATTATTTTAGTGAGATCTATGATTGCCAGGCAAGGTCAAGTTCTCACTATCCGGGAGAGATGGCGATTCGAATCGATTTCAACTGAGCTCAGGGGGTATTCCCAACACACACCCGCATGCATCGGATCGAGTCGCCTTAGGTTACTCTTCGTACAACTTCAGTCCGGGCCCGGTTATCACGTCGGCAAAACCGGAAAGTCGGATAGCCGGGATGTTCAAGTCATGCAAACCCAAGGACGACGCCCGGGACAGCAGTTAGACATGCTTGCCCTTGGTCTAGTATGCCGCTATCCCGCGAATTGCCCAACCGCCGCCCGCGTTCCGTCTTGAGTCGAGCTAACGAGCCATGGCCATTTGGCACACAGGGGGCCGGGCCAACTATGTGTTAGGCTGCGTTCAACATGACCAAGAGTGAAACAACGACTCCAGTCCTTAATCGACTTCGGACGGGGGTCCACTTGCCCCTGCCCGGTCTTCTTTTAATTAACACTTGGTTCCTTTCCATGACAACACATAAAGCTCACAATAACCAAGAGTAACCACCTATACTCGCGGATGACAGGATATCACCCGACTTCTACCGGTCTAAGCAAGACTAAGCATTTTCATCGCTCCTAACCTAAGACATGGGATTCGGGATATAACATATATACTGGACAAGGATAGGATAAATGCAACAACATCTTCAACCAACTCCTAAACTTAATGCAATAAACAACATAAAGTACTCAAGTGCATTTTATAAAACTTGGGAACTCAATATGCTCCGGGGCTTGCCTTTCACAAAGGTTGCAGGCTCGTGATTAGGGCACTCGCTTAATTCTTCTTCTCCGACGGAGTTGCTTTTCGCCGGCTGGTCCCTCCGGCTCCTCCTCCCCGCTGCAGGTCCCCGAACTCCAAGACCGTTACCCCCTTCGGGCGAACCTATTGAATGCAATGCATAAATGAGAATAATGAATGCACAAGATGATTATGTAAGAGAGTGAATAACAGCAACAACACTAAACCTCCAGCTGAGGTGATGACTCTATTCAAATCACTTTACGTTCTGAGTAGGTGCATATCTCCTCTCTAAACAAGATTGAACACTCACCAAGCAAGTCAAGGTATAACTTTTCATCATCAGTTAAGGACATACAACCTGCACCTAATCACGTGTATAAATTAGCAAAGCATCTACAAGATATAAGTCACACACACACAAGGGCAAGTATTCAAAGCAAGCACATTTCAGGATTTCTGTCCTTCAGAGAGCAGCTGAAAGAAGTGACTGTAACTGGAGTTCTATAAATCCAATCGACATGTATGAGGACATTCTGGAAAGCTCATGAAATTGTCTACAACTCTTATTTAGACATTACAGACAGATTCACAATCTAAAAATGCCAAACAATCAGCTTTCCCAGATCTGTCCAGAAATTCCAGAGAGGAACCCTTTCTCTGGAACCTCACAAGATAATACCATAACTCTTAAACTACTCCACCAAATGCTTTCAAATTTTAACAGCAACTAGATAATGAAATTATCTACCACTTTTCTATTGACCACAAAGTCCGAAAACACCATCTAAGCTATGCAACAACAAAAGTATCACCAGCTGTCCAGAAAAGCTTAAATTGGAGAATTAATTATTTACTCATGTTCAAACTTACAATTCAAGCTCACCCAACCTGACCAACAGTTAAAACATGACTAATGATCAACAGAAAACCTAACAAGCCATTCTAAAACATTAATTAAAACACCTTTTTCATTTAATCCCATCATTTAGGGGCACAAGTGAGCACATAGTAAAACCACCCAGAAAAATCCATAAAAAATACAGTGAACTACTTATAGCTCACATAGATCCCAGTTCAAAATTCACCTTAAATTTCTAAGTATAACTGCCTGTACCAAAAGAACAAGTCACACAAGCTTAAAGATGGATAATTCACAAATCCATTTGAAAAGTATCAAACAATAGATTTATAATTTTTCTTAGCATTTACATAGCATCAATATATTCTGCTCAAATTTTCACCTCATAAACATGCATATAGAAAACATGGTAAATATATTACCAAACAATGCCTAAAAGCAACTTATATAGCAAACTGCTCTGCAAAACAGGGGTACAAGCCAACCAATGTTTTTCCTAGACAGAGCAGGTCAAAACAAAACTATCCCCACTGGTTTCACATTTTTAACACCTATTAATAATTAGTTATGCATTAAACACTTTTCCAAGGTCTAGAACAAAATAAATACACCAAACAAAATTTACTGCAGAACATACCATGTTTCATATTTTTAATAAAAACTAGACATCTCCAGGAACCCAGCAAAATTGGAACCACTCAATTTGGACTTCATTTGCTCGAGTTATGAATTGAACAAGTTACAAGCATTTTCTGGAAAAGAATAAAAATAAAACCTAATCCTACCCCTGGCTGACACGCGGGGCCCCCAGGGGTCAACGGGCCCACTGGCCAGTGAGACAGAGCAGAGCAGCGCGGCGGCCGGATTTTGACCGGCGACGGCTCGCCGACGGTGACGTCTCCGGCGAAGCCATCACCACCAACATGCTCGCCTAGACCTAGCGCATCGATTGAGGTACATTGCAAGCGCCAGATCGGGCCGGCGAGCAAGCTCGACGGCGACGATGGCGGCACGGGCGGCGCTGCTCAACGGCGCCGACGCCGCCCGAGCTCTACCAAGCTCAATTGGGTTGCGCGCAAGCAAGCTCTAGGGCACTTAGGCGAATCGAGCAAAGGGGTTAGGGACTAGGGTTGCAAAGGCGGTTCGCCGGTTCGCGTGGCGTGGCGCCGGGGCGGCGACTGCAGCGGGCGGCGGCGCGCTTTGTTCCGGCTAGCCGAACTCTAATCGGCTCAACCATCTAGGGCTTCACCATCAACTATTCACGGCGACTCCTAGACAGTGCACGAGCGAGAGCGAGAGAGGCGGAGCATCGCCGGCCACGGTGAGCCCGAAGCTCGGCTTCAGCGCTCCGGCGATGGCGGGTGACGGCGGAACTCACAATGCGAGCTCACCTGCTGGGCGAAAGATGGTGCTAGCAGCGTCAGTGATGGAGGCGTCATGGTGAAGCTTCGGGCGGTGGCGATTGGAGGATGGTGCGGTGGCTGCGCGGTGCTGCTCGCCCGGCGGAGTCGCGGGCGTCGGCGTCGCCGCCTCCTTCTTCCTCCGCCCCCGAACAGATGGCAAGGGAGAGAATGCGAGCGAGAGAGGTCGGGCGGCGTCGTGGCGACTTGGAGACGCCGTCGTGCCACGACGGCCTGACGTGGCGGGCCCAGCCGCCCGGCGTCTGGACGCCAAGTGGCGCGCCTGACCTGGTGCCGGTCAGCCACCTCCCCCCTTCTCTGAATTCGAATTTCAATTGAATTTGACTGAAACTGCTACATTCAGTGATCACAACTCAAAAACGAAGCCGAACTAGAGCAAACTTCAGTAATATAAATTGTAGGTGGATAGGTGAGCTACAACTTTGCTTATATGAACTTCCTCTGTTCTGCTTGGTTTGCAAACTACAAGGCCAAGAACAGAGGTAAAAACACACCGCACACCCCTTAGGACTTAGCCAAATTTTCAGAGCTGAAAACAAAGACCTTTGTTTCAGGCAGAGATGTGGGTTTTTGAGCACCTTACCCCCATTTTCATGGGTTGAGCCTTAAATAAAGTTTGTTCTATATAAAATTATCTACAACTTTTATTAAGGACTCACAGCCATGCAAAGACGGTAGCTTGCAAATTTGAAAGTCAAAGAAAAGAGCTCTAGGGAGCATGCCAAGTCAAACTAGTGATTAGGAGCATAATTAACCAAGATGTCCAACATGAACATTGTTCCATTTAGTGTCCTAAACATAGTTAAGCTACTGTAGAGCACTTTTAACAACATTACATGTCATGACATAGAATCAAACAAGCAAAGCAAGCATCACATGCACTTTTCATAAACATACACATAGGAATGGCAAAAGAATTTGTCACACATATGCATTCATGAGATGATGATGATGCTTATGATCAGTTTATGCAGGTGATTTAGTAGACCAAACACCAGAGGTGTTACAAACTAGCCACAGAAAAGGATGCAATTGTGATCACCAAAGTAGATATAGGATTTACACAAACAGAATTCCACGAGTTTGGTGTTTCACTATTTCTGCAGGTGTAAACTGGAAAAGACACAAACCCAGGAGCTTATTGAAATATAGAACGGAAAATCGGACGCCACGGCAGTGCAGGAACAATCTAGAAGGGAACAGAAGACACCACGCCGAAGCGGAGGCCCGGGGGCCACCAGGCCAGACCGACTGGTCTAGGCCCGGACCGCCGACTGGGCTCGGCCTCGCTTCATGGGTCCGCTTCGTCTAGTTTGTTCCACCACCTTTGAGCATTGATCTCAGCCGTCCGTCAATGTTGGTTAGATCCGATGGCTCACAATCATCGCCCAGGGCTATAAAAGGAGGGAGGACCCCCTAGGAAGGAGGCACATTCATTCATTCCTCATTCGAAGTCCGATCATCAGCCAAAAACCCTAATCAGAGCTCCTTAGCTAGGGCCTAGATAGCTAGTTAGAACTAGAGGGAGGCAAGCGAAGGCTTTGATTCCGGAGCCATCAAGAGCTTGGATTTGGTATAGTTCTTACCTCCATTCTCCTTTGTTCTTTATCATTGTATAGTTATATAATTGCTACAATTGAATTGATGAACACTTATCTACTTATATTCATAGTTATATTGTTCTTTATCTATTGTGGTTATTTGCTTAGTATAGCTAGATTGACATTATACTTATTCATAGGTTCGTATAGCGCTCATCTAATTGATCGTTGGGTGAGTGGTAAATATTGTGTAAGCATGGTGCTTATACGTTGTTTATCTGCGAATGCATCCTATAGGCCGGGCTTGGTAGATCGCGGGTGTGACAACCTGTTAAGTCCTATGTAGTCTAAATCCCATTTATAGGCACAGTAGGGCTTTTGTATGAAGGAAGGGCGTGCTATGTTCTCAAACTTCCCTAGTATGTCCACTATGAATAGATGTAAGGCTAACCTTAGCTATGACTACTAAGTGTACTGCACTAACCATAATATGCATTGACATGTAGCTAGGAATAACACAGGAATATCTCTTGGTGTTCGGCTAGTAACCCTAATGATATAGCTAGGAGTCTCTATCTGTTTATGCTGATGATTTATACTTATCATATATCTTATGACTTACCCCTGCATTGAGTAGTGAGGACATGGTTATGCCTATCCATTACACTCTAGGTTATCACGCTACTTTTACACGAGAGCCATGTAGACCTTCCTTTGGGAAAATATAAATGACAACCTAGTAATACTCGGGTAAAATGTTACAATGGTATTTGATCTGAGCACTTGCGGATACTATTTCTATATTTTAAATGGTGGCATAATTTAATACCACACCTCTTGGTGTAATGCTTTGGGGATGACATAGCGATGCTCGCTTTACAAGCATTTTTAGCGTCGTTTCTAGAGAGAACATTAAGAGGTGTCAACAAGCATTTTTGACGCCGTTGCTGGGGAAGGCAATTGGCGAATAAAGGAATAGCGATAGACCTAACAAACTATTGAGATCGAGAAAACCATAGACCCCTACTCAATGCAGGCTTACCCTTGTGCTTTCTATCTTTGTAATATCTTATGCAGGGTAATGAATGAGTGGTTTTGATCTGTCAGATAACTACGTTGAAAATCCAGAGAAACTCTTTCAAAGAAGGAAATTCTAGCAAGTGAGGGACATCTTTGAATCTCCATCAAAGACAGCCACTGCCGAGGTTCGTTCTTTGGAGGAGCAAGCTCCTATAAGTGAAGAAGAAGAGCAACAAGAAGGCAACTTAGCACCAGCTTTCAAGGAAATGGCTGATAAGTCACTACGCGAGTTCTCCGCTCCAACCACCAACAACATCCGCACTGGACCTAACGTCGAAGTTGGGGAGAATGGATTTGAGCTCAAGCCAGCTCTTATCACCATGGTGCAAGCCAACTAGTTCTGTGGAAAAGCACATGAAGATGCAAGTGCTCATCTCCAACACTTCCTAGAAATTTGTAGCACTTTCAAGATGAAGGATGTACCAAGAGACACCATCCTGCTACGTCTGTTCCCATTCTCACTATTGGAAAAGGCAAAGCAGTGGTTCTACGCCAACAAAGATAATCATACAACTTAGGACAAGTGCTCCACAGCTTTTCTATCAAGGTTCTTTCCTATAGGTAATACAAGTGCCCTAAGGGGGAAGATTTCAAGTTTTCAGCAACAACATGACGAGTCAGTCCTAGAGGCATGGGAACGCTATCAAGACTACATATTAGAATGTCCTCATCATGGGATGGAGAATTGGCTCCTCATGCAGACTTTCTATCATGGGCTCACCAACAGCACTCGCAACAATGTTGATGCTGCTACTGGAGGTGCATTTATATCATTGACCATACCACAAGCTACTGCTCTTATAGAGAAGATGGCCTCCAATCAAGATTGGAGTGAAGAGCACCAAACAACCCAAAAGAGAAGTGGAGGAATGCACCAGCTCAAGGAGGTAGACATACTATCTGCCAAGATAGATCTGCTTATAAAGAAGCTGGAAGATAAAGCCAACCTGAAACAAGATGTCATGCGCATCAATGATTCATGCATGACTTGTGAAGTGTGTGACAATAAGGGACACTCAGGCAACAGCTGCCCTGAGTCCCGTGAGGATGTGAACTTCATCAACAACAACAACAACAATTATCGTCCTCAAAATCAAGGATGGAATCAGCAAAGGCCCAACTACCAAGGTAATTTCCAGGGTAACTTTCAAGGCACTAATTACAATAGCTATGCTCAATTGCCTTTGAGAGAAGTGGTCTCCAACCAAAATAAAATTGTGGAGACTTTATCTAGGAAGGTAGCATCCAATGATAAAATGCTAGAAACCATAAACACTAAAATAGATAGCTTTACCTCTACCGTTAAGAACTAGCTCAACTTCAATAAAATGATAGAACAACTACTAGCTCACCGGCGATCATTTGTTCCAATCGACCAATGAAGGTAAGATTCCAGGGCAACCTCTAGAGCCCGAGACCGCAAATCTTGTTGTTGTCTATGCGGTTACTATGTTGAAGCATCATCAGGATGGAAGGATGAGTCCATGCCAACCAAGAGAGGAGATCTAGGGAAACTTGTGATCCCCATCTCTATTGGACAGCATGACTTTCCCAAAGTTGTCTGTGATCTAGGCGCCAGTGTCAACATGATGCCTAAGGTAATCCTTGACCAAGTCTTTCTATGGGTATCCTTGTTGTACACGAATATGTGTTTGCAAAATTTCGCCGACACTGCACGGTTAAGCACCCTAAAGAAATCTTAGATGACGTGTGTATATGAATCAGGAGATCATATGTCCCTATGGACTTTGTAGTCTTGGATATCGGCAGAGATCCTAAGAGTCCAATCATTCTTGGCCGACCATTCCTGAGTATTGCAAAGGCTATCATCTACACAGACAATGCAAAGATTTGTTTCACCATCAAGGGCAATAAAGAGAAGTTCAGTTTCAAGAACAAGACCCTTGAGGCTCCTATAGACCCAAGAGGAGCTTACTTCCCAAAAAAAACAACAATTGAAGAAGCCTAGAAGAAAAATTCAAATGGGAAGAGAAAAAAAGAAGAGTAGAAAGCAAGTGAGAAAGCAAGTCCAAGTAGTCAAGGCCATTGAGTACAAGCATGACCACCTCTTAGCTTCACCATTCCTAACTAAGAGAGAGGATCTAGGCATGCCAACCATCGACTGCACTATTGAACAATGCTCCTTCTACAATGCTTTCTGCGACACCGGATCAACTGTCAACATCATGTCCAAAAAGGTATATGACTTACTATTCGATACACCTCTGTACCCTACCTATATGCAGCTGCAGCTGGTGGACAACACAACGAGATTTCTGGAGGAAGTAGCGAGGGACATCATGGTTAAAATCCACACCCACTATGTCCCGACCGACTTTGTAATACTGGACATGGGAGAAGAAGATGAGACACCCATCATCCTTAGGAGGCCGTTCCTTAGCACCACCAATGCCATCATCTATAATGGATCAGGCCAAGTCCACTTCCAGTTCCCAAGAGAGAAGGTACGCTGTCAATTTAAAGATTATAACTCTTACGGATTAGCGACTTTTACCCCGTCTAAGAGAGAGACGCCGGCCGGAGGAATCGCTCTCAAAAAGAGCAATGTTGAGGAGGAGGCAATCAAAGAAGAATCTACAACACCTAAGGAACATCAACAACCTACAAAGGTATGGAAAGAAAAGGTAACCTCCTCAACTAAGTCATTATCACCAGGAGGTACAGCGTCAGGGTCCCCATCCTCGGGATCCAATGAAGCACCCCAGGAGTGACGACGACGAGAAGTCTTGTCCGAACGACTCTAAACTCCAAACCCTTGCCATAAGGTAACAATGGTAGTTATCTATTTACTTTTTTGCACTTCAATTCATAGATAGTTTTCATCATCTATATAAAAAATAACAAAAACATTTAGAAAACCTCAAAGCCCCATGTGACATCCCACTGCAAAGCAAGCTAACGGAGTGATCACTATGGTGGCCTAAAAATAAAATAAAAATTAGCATGCATATTTTCTTTCTGTTTGATAAAAAGAAAAATCTAAAAATAATCATTGAACATCTTGCTGCATTGTATACACTTTGTAACAACCTTTAAAAACCTCTCACAACAACCAATCCGCGAAACAGCTAACCACTAACTGTTTATCCTAATCCGTTCCATAAGTTTTGTTGTTTTGTGAGATGTTTGCTGTAGGATGACTCCAAGAGCTAGTCCACCTAGAAACCATCATCTATATCACTCAAGGTACACCTTCCCTACACACAGCTAACCACTGTGTGAAGGAAGCAACTTCTTGTTGGATGAGATGAAGGTTTCCGGCTACACCAGCTCTTGCAAGCATGAGCTCCAACGAGAGGACTGCTCAGCTTCAATGCTCAACCACGACAACAACTAGCTTGGGGGAAAGGCATCCCCTAGGTACCCAGGTAAGTGTACCTACGCGATTATCGAGTCAGTCATAAAAAATGAAAAATACCAAAAATATGTGAGCATATAAAGGTTCACCATAGTATTATAAGAAAACCTGAAAATAACAAAAACATATGGGCATATGAAGGTCCATGCTTTTTAGAGTCTTTAGAGTCTTATATAGTATGAGTCTTTTTTTTGAGCATCACAGAGCTTTCATTAAATCTGGACGTGATTACAATCGCTGGCTGCTAATCCCACAAGCCACTCCGGGATATAGTCTAGCCAGAAAAATGAGCGCTCCATGGGAGACACCACACTCGCACAACGGTGCGCTACTGAGTTAGCCTCCCTAGGAACCCAATGAATTTTAAAATCTACAAAGGACCTACCTAGCTCTGTGATGTCAAAGCAAAGACCTCCAATTGACGATCGTATACCGTTGCCTTCCAACAATGTATGCAGGGAGCTGCAGTCCGTTTCCAGGATCACCCTGTCATAGCCGTTCTCTATCGCTAATTCCAGCCCTTCTTTCACTGCCATAGCTTCTGCTGTGAATGCGTCCGGCACATCGTCGAGCCATCTTGCCGCCGCCGAAAGCACCAGCCCCATGTGGTCACGTATCACCACCCCTGCCGTGCCAGTGCTGGTGGTAGGAACAAAGCCAGCATCTGTATTCACCTTCACCCAAGCTTGCCCCGGCTGCACCCATCGCTCCACCCTTCTTGGTTTCGCTGGCTTAGCAGATACCTTGAGCGAGGCAAGATCCTCAAGCAGTGAGGAAACATATCGTGCCATTGCCCCGGGCTTCCAGAGTTTACGACCATTACGATGGCCATTTCTCCCTGTCCAAAGAGTCCATGCACCACTGATCAGCTGAGCAGTCTCATCTGGCGAGCACACCCCTGCCTAAAGTACATCCGATGGCCATGTGACAGAATGGAGGTGTGGCACCCTGATCCCTGATACTTTCTTGGCTTCGGCCCAAAAGTTTTTTGCCACAGGACATAAGAAGAACACATGTTGCAGGGATTCATCTGAGTCTCCGCACATCTCGCAGAAGCTTTCCTTGGCTATGTGCCTTCTCTTCAGTTCAGCTTTGGATGGTAAGGAGTTATGGAGAACTCTCCACCAAAACACCCGCACCTTCGAGGGCACATTCACTTTCCAGACTGCATTCCAGGCATGCTGAGCATTAGAGGCCATGGTTTCCCCTGTTGCTGCCATAGCCATTGCCATTTGTTCTTGTTTCAGTAGTTTGTATGCCGACCGAACAGAGTAGATGCCATTCTTCTCATGCGCCCAAGCCAGCACATCATCTTCCAGTCGCTCGCTTGGTTTGATCTTAAGCACTTCGGCTGCCTCAAGAGCCATGAATGATCGGTTCACCTTCTCCTCATCCCAGACTCTTGTTCCCGCTCGAACAGATCGCACACTTGTTGTGCAATTACATTGGCCCTTCTTACCCGGTGATTTCAGGGACTGAAGGCCTGGTATCCAATTTTCTGACCATGCATCAATTTCTCCTGGGCCAATTCTATGGATGAGGCCCTTGTTCAAAGACATCCCTACCATGCAAGATGGATCGCCAAGTTCTTGACGACCGCCTCCTCTTAGTCGCAGAGGAACCGTCCCGGATGGATAGTATTTCCCCTTCGGGACCTTAGCACATAGAGAGTCCGGTCTCATTAACAGCCTCCAGCCTTGCTTCCCCAACATTGCTTGGTTGAATAACGCAAAGTCTCTAAACCCCAAACCTCCTTGGCATTTCGCCCGAGTGAGCTTTTCCCATCTGAGCCAGTGGATCTTATGATTGTCCAAGGAGCTCCCCCACCAATAGTTTGACACTGCAGTTGTGAGCTTTTTGTGCACCACTGGTGAGAGCTTGAAGCAAGACATAGCATAAGTTGGCACCGACTGTGCATTAGCCTTCAAGAGCACCTCCCTCGCCGCACAGCTTAGGTTCTTCTCAGCCCAGCCATTGACAAAGCCCCTTACGCGGGCTGGAACATAATTGAAAACGTCCCCAGCACCCCTCTTCGCAGCAGTAGGTAGTCCCAGATATTGCTCGCTTAGGGCCTCGTTGGGAATCTGCAGGCTTGTGTGCACTTCCTCTTTACATTCCTGTGCGCAATTTGGACTGAAGAAAACTGCAGATTTCTGTTTGTTCACTAGTTGCCCGGAACCTCTGTTGTAGTCATCCAAAATTGCTTGAACACGGTCTGCTCCCCTCTTCGATGCTTGAGTGAAGATTAGACAGCCATCTGCAAAGAGGAGATGGGAAATCCATGGGGCATGACGGCTTACTCGCACTCCCCGCGAGATAAATTGTGGTCCAATCCTTTTCAGCATGCAGGACAGACCTTCTCCACATAGCAAAAACAGATAAGGTGAGATTGGGTCACCCTGTCTAAGGCCCTGAGTCGGCTTGAAGCTTTCAGAGAACACCCCGTTCACTCTCACTGAAAAGGAGACCGAGGATACGCATTTCATGATCAGCGAACACCAAGCCGGAAGGAAACCCATGGCCTGCATAATTGCCAACAGATATTGCCACTCCACCCGGTCATAGGCCTTGGCCATGTCGAGTTTGATAGCGCATCCACCAGTCTTCCCCTTCTTGTTTCTCAAGTAGTGAATGCATTCATACGTGATCAAGACATTATCTGTGATAAGCCTCCCTGGCACGAAAGCACTCTGTTCCTCCGAGATTACCTCATCGAGGATCACCCATAGCCAGTTTGCCAAAGTATTTGAACAAATTTTATAGAGCACGTTGCACAATGATATAGGCCGTATTGGGACAAATCTTGTGGATTGCTCACCTTTGGGATTAGCACCGCCAGGCGTCTTGTTCACCTCGCCCGGAAGGTCACCCCCATTTAGAAAGCCCGGGGCGGCTGCGAGAATACATGGCTTCACCAATTGCCAGTGCGTTTGGAAGAAGCCTACATTAAACCCGTCAACTCCTGGAGCCTTATTCGGCGCCATCTGGAATAGAGCTGTCTCCACCTCTAGTTCAGTGAAGGGCCACTCTAAGGACTCAACCATCGAAGGGGTAATTTTCCTTGGGGCGTCTTGACGAGATGAGCTCCTATTTGTAGATGCTCTTGAGCGAAAAAAGCAGTGTGTATAAAATTCCACGAGCCGATCGCTCGAGCTCGCTGCTCGGTCGGTGATCACATTCCCCCTTCATCCTTCAGCATTTTAATTCTGTTGGAACGATTCCTCGCCCGTGCCTTGGCTTGGAAAAACTTAGTGTTTCAATCGCCCTCTCTTAGCCAAGCGATCCTCGATCTCTGACGTTCCATTGTTTCTTCCCTGGCCAGCACAGTCGCTAGCTTAGTCATCAGAGCCCGCTCGCGATCTGTTGGCCCTCGATACAGGGTGCCGCTGCGTTCCTTTTCCAGCTCAGCTCTCAACTCTTTCACCTATTTTTTGACCGACCCAAAGACCACATGATCCCACGACTGCAATGACGTCTGTAGGGATGTAAGAGCACTAGAAGCAGCTGATAGGTCCAGAGGTCCCGGTCCAGGGTCCCAGGATTTATTTATAAACTCACCATATTCTCCATGGCTCTTCCACATATTTTCATATCTAAAGGGTTTAGATTTTCGTCTCCCCCGTCTTCGTTCAGCAAGCGTTCATTCTCTCACCTCCACGAGAAGTCTGCAGTGATCCGACTCCGCTAGCGGCAGGTGAAAGACTTCAGTCTCTCCCATGGACTCCATGAACTTGACGTCCCCCAGCGCCAGGTCTAGCCGGACCTTGACATTACGTTCCGCCTCCTGTCGGTTATCCCATATGTATGGGAGCCCATGGAATCCAAGATCAGACAGGTTGCAGTCACTAATAGCCTCCTGGAAGGTGGCTATTTGCCATTGCTCCCTCTCATTAGCCCCCATTTGTTCCTCCACCGATAGTACCTCGTTAAAGTCTCCCATGCACAGCCACGGCAGTGCTAACTGTGCTCTGAGAAACCGCAGAAGGTACCAACTCTCCTTGCGCATTTCTCTTCTAGGCTCCTGTTAACACTGGATTTTGGTAAAGGCCGAGAAGATGACAGGAGGGCCGGTACATGTCAGACTCGCAAGTATTCAGGAGCATTCGGCAAGTATCCATTCGGCTAACTCTAGGCGATTCGGCAAGCATTCATGCGGTCGGCTATCTTTGAAGGTGGTGGCTTCATTCGGGAAGCAAAAGGTGGCAAGCAGGAAGCCGAATAGAAGGAGAAGAGCATGATAATCAAGGATTCCGAAGAAAACCATAGCAAGAGAATCGCCATACTTTTGAGTTACCTTTAATATATTATGTAAATCGTAATCTCTTAGGATTCATGTTATGTCCAGGGTATAAATATAGACCCTCGACCATTGTAAAGGAGAGACACAATCAAATCAATACAACCGGCCCCGTGCCAATTTTCGAGTCCCTTTTGTCGTGTCGTCGAGTTCTTCGAGAGGAGTCATCGATCCGTCGACCTCCGTAAGTTCCGGCAACCTTGCTATCATGTCTAGTATCATGCGGTGGATTTAGATGTTGATGCAAGTAGTCTTGTTCGCCTCGATTGGATGGCCGTGCGGCGGCAGCGCCCGCTTGATGATCGGGAAGTCTTTGCTTATGCTCGTTTATCTCGACTAGATGGCCGTGCGGCAAAAGTCCGCTTGATAGCTTAGCGAGGCAAGATAGTTATCGAGTCTTTGTTTATGCTTTGTTTATCTCGACTAGATGGCCGTGCGGCGGCGTTAAACTTGATAGCTTAGCGAAGCAAGGATTAGTTATCGGCTCTATTAGATTTGGCAAGATCTAGTAGATTCATTAAGTTACCATGTGTTGCATGTGTCTAGTGCTTTTAATTATTTGTAACACTTTTTTGCCCGATCTAGATTGATTAGTTTCGGCTCCATACTTATAGATCTATTCGCTCTTTAACGTTCTTATTCTTTTATTTTCATGATAAATAGATCATATGTTCAAGTGGCCGAATTAGATCAATCTAGATTGTTACATGTTGCGGGTTCTTGCACATTAGAAACGTTTAGATCTTGATAGGATTGAGTGTCGTGCGGCAGATGCAAGTTCTTGATGGATTTATTCGTGATAGTTTGTTAGTTCCTTCTTCATGGACCCCGAGTCGGCTGAATTGCTTTGAGCTTGGTTATGCTTCAACTTGTAGTTAATTTTCACTTGTTCAAACATGTCTTCTCATGCATGCGTATTCGGCAATCAATGCTTTACGTATTTTGTCTTCATATTAGCGAATGAATCACATGCATAATTGGCGCATGACTTCTATAGTCGTATGTCGTCGTAAAATGGCTTCGGGGGGCCGTATATACGGAACTGCTGGTCTCATCCGGACGTTCCGATTTTATATTTAACAATCTTTTGTCCCTTGTCGGTTTTCAGGTCAAATTGACCGGCACGCTTCCGGATCTCTAAACCGTGTGGGTCGTCCGATTGAAGCCACGCTTTTCGGCTTGCTTTGTGTGAGGCACGGGGGAATCATGTTTCGTGTCAACACACTTTTTGGCACGCCCCGGTGGGACCACGTTGCTCAAGATGTCGACATCAACAACAATCACGTTTCGATGTGACTTTGGATGAACCGCTGAAGATGTAAGAGAGTTGGTGCAACAAGCATGTAATCGGTTTCGGCGAAGTGTTTGATGTCCTTCTCCAAGAACAAGAGCAATAAGATCATCCAAAAGCAATCGTTACCAAGCGTTCTTCTTCCGCATCGTCGATTACAATTACAGAAGAAGAAGCTCGGAAGGTGTCGGAGTTGGTTCACAAAGCTTTGGGAGAAACTATTACAAATCATAACACGACCTTCTTGAACACTTTTCGTGCTATCATGGTTAGTACCTTTGGCCCAACGGCTGATAAGTATTTTGAGGAGAATGCAGGCCCAATTCGTGGACCAACGCTTTTCAATCCACCAAAATACAAAGAAAAACCTGAGGGAGGTGAAGGAGCATCTGGTTCAAATAAAGATGGACTAATCCTTAATGAAAAACAGCAGCCTCCTACTTATGGTCAGGTAACATTTGGTACGACAGAAGATGTACCACAATCAGCTTTCAAGGTATCTCCAAATCAAGCAGATTGCAGAGAAACATGTATGGAGATGGGTACCAAGAATTTACTGATTACACCGCTCTAGATGCTCTGCCAAATCCAGGATACAGGAGCGCATCAGGAATGCCTTCTGGAAGACAGACACGTGGAACCCCAAAATCGGATGTTGATATCATCATGCATAGGATGGCTGATATGATGCAGCATCAGTTCGGCCTAAAGCCAAAGAATCAATCTTATTCATACAAGTCTCCTTATCCAGAATGGTACAATAGAGTCGCACTTCCTCCAAGGGTGAAACCTCCGACAGACTTGACTAATTTTTCTGGTCAAGATGATACTAGCACCGTGGAACATATCGGTCGGTACTTGATGCAACTTGGGGAAGCATCCACGGATGAAGCTTGGAGGATTCGGTATTTTCCCTTGTCCCTCATAGGGCCAGCTTTCTCATGGTTTACCTCATTGCCGGCCCATTCCATTGGTACGTGGGGCGTAGCCGAGCGTAAGTTCCATGCATACTTCTTCACCGGCACTAATGAAAAGAAGCCGGTCGACCTCCTCATGAGTCTGAGACAGAGAGCTAATGAAACACCACAGGGAGTATCTTCGCAGATTTAGAGAGACCAAAAACCTTTGTTATTCATTGAACCTACCGGATGATCGGTTGCACGGATGGCGATAAGCGGCATGCAAATTAATGTCGAGAAAAGCTGTTCGGCATGGAATTTGATGATCTTGGTCAACTTTCACAACGACTGGCTGCTATGAGTAATCAAGCTCAGGGGTTCAAGAGAG
Organism: Chrysopogon serrulatus; assembly: GCA_015844335.1. Taxonomy (NCBI): domain Eukaryota; kingdom Viridiplantae; phylum Streptophyta; class Magnoliopsida; order Poales; family Poaceae; genus Chrysopogon; species Chrysopogon serrulatus. The sequence goes on along the minus strand of JADLZL010006175.1, from coordinate 120,883 downwards.
ACAACCGCTTCCAAAAGGGGAACATTGCTAGTGAAATGTATCAAAGTTTCCTGGAAGAAGCAGATGAGTATGATGATGATGATGAGATAGCTGCAGCTGAATTGACTTGGGCGAAGTAACCTACTCAAAGTTAGCAGGCGTTGGTTGAGGCAACAAAAGGGAACTTATGACTTTGACGTCTCCAAATCAGACAAGCTCTTTGATTTGTTGGTAAGGGAAGGACGCATCAAACTGCCAGATGGACATCCTATGCTGCGACCCGAGGGAGTGAAAGACAAGAAATATTGTGGCTATCATAACACTAATTCTCACTCCATCAATGACTGCCGGGTGTTCAGGGTTCGGATTCAGAAGGCTATTCAAGAGGGACATCTGAAGTTTGATGGCAAAATGAAGGTTGATGGTCAGCCTTTCCCTCAGAACATGATCTCTTTCTCCATAAGTACGATTTCTGCAGACGATCCCAAAGGGAAAGGTAAGGTGAAGGTGTTAACCTCTGACAGAGCAAAGAAGAACGGTGCTGTCGACCCTAATCAGCAGATTACAACTGAGGAGCTGAAAGAGAAAGTTCGGTTCAAGAATAGCCGAACCGAAAAAGGTGAAACTTCTAAACCTAGGGTTACATCACGTATTCTGCTAAATAAGTGGCAAAGGCAACAAGAACGAGAGTACTATGAAGAATGAGGGTTTATAGAGGAACGTCGGAGATACGAAGAAGAGGTATACTGCAGGGAGCAAGAAGAGCATATGAGAGAGATGGAGCAGTCTCATTGGGGGTGTTCATTCTTTAAACATTGTTGGAATGAGGGCTTGAAGTTGCCTGCTAGAAATAATTGCCCTGAATGCAGCGATCGATCAAGATTTCGGGTACAGGCAATCTCGAGTCAACCGCCGTCCAGTCCATGAGAGACTTGGAATTCAATTTCCTGAGGACAATCGGCGTATAAAAATAAATGACTTCGGTCATCAAAGAAAGAGGTTCGCAGATCAGCACTGGGTTCATCCTGAAGAGTATAATGAGGAGAGAGGCACTCGTGAGTATAGATGGCAAAAGGGCAGTGGTGCCCTCCGGGGTTGAGGAAAAGTCAGAAGAGAAGAGTGCAAAATGTTGAGAAACAAAGAGCCGGAGCAGGCTGCTGCAGAAGAAAGGAAAGAATGGCGTCCAAAGAAGAAACATGATGAGAAAGGTCCTTCGGGCGATGCATGCATGGCTTTCTTCCTCCCATCAGAATTTATAGCTCCCGACAATCAAGAAGTACATGAAGAGGTTTATTCTCGATTTTGATGAAAGTGAGTTTCAAGACTTAATGGCTCGGCTTTTGTATTGACACGACAAGCAATATTTGACAAGCCACCAAACATCGTCACTTGAAACCGCTTTACGTGAAAGGGTATGTCAATGGGAAGCCTCTGACCAAAATGTTTGTTGATGGAGGAGCTGCTATCAATATAATGCCATATTCCACGTTCAGAAAACTTGGAATGACGGGTGAAGATTTGTTAAAAACCGACATGGTCCTTAGAGACTTTGCTGGCAATCCTTCTGACACTCGAGGAGCTGTGCATGTTGAGTTGATGATTGGGTCTAAAACCCTGATCACTACGTTTTTCGTCATTGATGGCAAGGGGGCATACAGTTTGCTTCTTGGGAGAGACTGGATCCATGCTAATTGCTGTATTCCTTCAACCATGCACCAGATTCTCATTCAATGGATAGGAGACGATGTAGAAATTATACATGCCGATGATTCGGTAAGTGTGGTCGCTTCGAACCAAACTTTACCGGAATATGATGGTGTTGATTGTTTCTCTCGGCAAAGTATGGGGAGAAGGTCCCAAATGTGTTTAACAAGGACCAACAAATGATCCAAGCAAATCGGCTCCAACAAAAATTTTTAATGGGTAACCCGATTGATGGCAACAAAGGAAAGTTGGGACACGGTTTTATGTCGGCCGACAAGCTAGAAGAGATAAATGTTAGTGATGATTCCAAATCAAGGCCGATGTACATCGGTGCAAATTTGAGTCCGAATATAGAGAACAATTAGTAAGTCTTCTTAAAGAATTTAAAGATTGCTTTGCTTGGGATTATACTGAGATGCCCGGACTGGATCGTTCCATTGTTGAACATCGATTACCTATCAAGTCGGGTATCGACCCTATAAACAACCTCCGAGGAAAATTTATAAAGAGGAGGTATTGGCCGATGTGAAGAAGGAGATTGAACGGTTCTTTGAAGCAAACTTCATTCGGCCATACAGTACGCAGATTGGATTTCAAACATAGTTCCTCATTTACAAGAAGAATGAAAAGATGAGAGTCCTGTATAGACTTCAGAGATCTCAACAAGGCCACTCCAATGGATGGGTATCCAATGCCGCTTCTTCGATTTGTTAGTAGATGCAAAGAAATGGGTATGAAGTTATCGGCTTTATGGATGGAAATGTCGGCTATAATCGATCTTCATGGCAATAGAAGACATTTCAAAAATGGCTTTTAGATGCCCCGGTCACATTGGTTTATTTGAATGGATTGTAATGACGTTCGGGTTAAAGAATGCTTTGGTGCTACTTATCAAAGAGCTATGAATTACATCTTTCATGAGTTGATCGGCAAGGTGGTGGAGATTTATATTGATGACGTGGTGGTCAAGTCTAGAAATCATAAAGAGCATTTAGCCGATTTGAAGAAGACTGAATGCACTAGAAAACATGGTTTTTGAAAATGAATCCAAATAAGTGTGCTTTCTGAGTATCACCGGTGAGTTTCTCGGGATTTCTTGTTCATAAAGGAGGGATTGAAGTTGGAAAAAGAGCATGGAAGCAATAGACAAGGTTGTCCCTCCAACTAATCTCACGGAGTTACAAATCACGCTTGGCAAAATTAATTTTATAAGAAGATTTATATCCAATTTGTCAGAAAGAGTCTTGCCTTTCTCTCCACTCCTGAAGCTCAAGAAAGATCAAAAGTTTGTATGGGGTGATGTACAACAAGAGGCTTTTGATGAAATCAAAGAATATATGAAGGCACCACCAGTGTTGGTACCTCCACAACTTGACAAGCCTTTCAAATTGTACGTGGCGGCTGATAGTCTAACAATAGGGTCGGCCCTCATGCAAGAGTTTGAGGGAAAGGAGAGAGTGATAGCTTACCTTAGCCGAAAACTATTGGATCCGAAAACAAGATATTCGCTACGGAGAAACTGTGCTTGTGTGTGTATTACTCATGTAACAAGTTTCGGCACTACCCGTTAAATGCCGAATGTGTGGTAGTTTCTAATTTTGATGTAATAAAACATATGCTATCAATGCCAATTTTAAATGGAAGGATTGGCAAGTGGATTTTTTGCTTTATCGTAGTTTGATTTAAGATATGAATCGGCAAAAAGCAAAGAAGGGTCAAATTATTGCCGATTTTATTACACAACATCGTGATCTTTCTATTGAGATGATCAGCATTGTGCCTTGGGCTTTATTCTTCGATGGTTCATCCTGTTGCAAAGGTGGTGGTGCTGGTATTCTCTTAATTTCTCCACAGGGAGCAACTTTTGAGTATGCTATTCCCATTGAATTTTATGTTACTAACAATCAAGCGGAGTATGAAGCATCGCTTAGAGGGCTTCGGCTTCTCATAGAAGTGAAAGCCGTTCTTTGTTGAGATCTTTGGGGATTCTGAGCTAGTGATTAACCAGCTTAATCGCCAATATGAATGCAAGAGTGATGTGTTGAGAAAATATTATGAAGAATGCCGGGAACTTTTGAAAAGCTTTCGCGTAGTAACCTTGCATCATATCCCTAGGGGGCACAATGAGGAAGCAAATAGGTTGTCTCAAACTGCCTCGGATACCGAGAAAATCAAGAAATCCTCACTATAGATGAAGATGTTTCGAATGCCGAGCAAGTGGTTGATGATTGGAGATGCGAAATCATCGAATATCTAAGAAATCCATCACGTAGAGTTTCCCCGAAAAGCTCGTATAAAGCCCTCAAATTGTACTTCTTGATGATCACTTATACTACAAGTCTATAAATGGAGTATTGCTTAAATGTTTGAGTCAAGAAGAGGCTAGAAAGGTGATGTATGAGGTGCATGAAGCATTATCCGGTGCGCAAGATCGATCGACTTACCGAATGAAGTGGATAATTCGAGAACTGGTTATTTTTGGCCAACCATGCCGGAGGATTGCTTTGAATACTATAAGGGATGTCACGATTGTCAAAAGTTCGGCAAAAAAGGCTCCAAAGATCTGTTATGAACCCAATAATCAAACCTTAGCTATTCGTAGGATGGGGCATAGATTTAATTGGTCAAATTCATCCTCCTTCAAGCAAAGGACATAAGTTTGTGCTCTTGGCCACGGATTATTTTACCAAGTGGGTCGAAGCTATTCCGTTGAAGAAAGTCACGTCGAAAAATATGATCGGTTTCGTTAAAGAGCATATAATTTATAGGTTTGGAATTCCTCAAACTATAACGACCGATCAAGGGACTCGCTTTACTTCTTCTGAGTTTTGTGACTTTGTTTGAAGACATGGGAATTAAGTTGTATAATTCTTCTCCTTATTATGCACAAGCCAATGGTCAAGCGTAAGCATCAAATAAGATTATGATTAAGATCATTCAAAAGAAGATTGATGAGAAGCCAAAAAGATGGCATTTGGTTCTTAATGAAGCATTGTGGGCTTACCGAATGGCTTGTCACGGTCGACTCAAACATCTCCCTATGAGTTAGTTTATGGGCATCATGTTTGTGTTACCTTGGGAGTTGCAAACGGGTTCAAGACGAAGTTATGTTACAAAAGGATTTGGAAAAAGGAGATTATACAAATTTGATGATAGATGAACCGGAGGATTTGCATCGATTCGCCTCAAGGCAATGAAAACATTGAGAAAAACAAAGTACGTATTGCCAAATACTACAATAAGAGGGTCAAGATAAAGCAATTCACGTAAGGTGATCCGGTTTGGAAGACTATACTTGCCGATTGGATCAAAAGACAGAGCATTCGGCAAATGGTCTCCGAATTGGGAAGGACCCTTTCGGGTAGAAAGATGTGTGCCCGGCAATGCATATATTTTGAAGACTTTGTTTGGAGAAGAATTCGCCGAGCTATCAATGGAAGATATCTTAAAAAATACTACCCTAGTGTTGAGGTTGGTTCATAGAAAGAATCCGAAAAACCAAAACAAACCGATGGAGGAAACATCGCCTTTAGCACAAAATTGTGAAACCAAAAATAGCCGATATGGTTCATATCGCCTCTAGTACAAAAAATATCTATGTTTAGCCGAGTGGCTCGAAATTGACTTCACATTCTCGACCGGTTGGTTTATCGGGGGAAGAGAAAGGTGAAACGTTGAATGACAACACTCAATGACACGTCAAATCATTTGCAACGCAAGACTGAGATCCGCTCGGCTAAGATGACGTCATTGCATTCGAGAACATCATTCGAAATTGCTTTGATTCGGAAAAAATGTCAAGACATCTATTCGGCATTCAACGCGAAAATCATGAACAGGCACATCCCTAGAAGATAATTTCATTATTCATAGTCAGTCCCTAATTACAAGCTACTCTTGGAATAACTTGTTAAGAAATGCATTGGGATTAGTAGACTCGGCGAGGGCAGTAGCATGGTCTTCATAGAGCTCCGGATGCTCGTTGATGTCTTCAATCTCATGAGGAGGACCGCCAAAGCAAAGCCCACGGCTTGGGCAGTAATAGTCTTCGCCGGTCCGGGAAGACATCGCTGCCAAGCCAAGAGATGCGCCAAGGTGCACACCTTGGATGACGGCTCGATCAACGCGCCATCCACAAAGATCATCGCGTGCCTCGATAGTCTCCCCCCGGGCGTTCACCTTGTCGGCCACCCCTTCGCCCAGCCGCCTTGAGACGCTCATTCTCTGCGAGACAGTGCTGAACAAGAAAAGCAAGTCAACACACGAAGAAGATTGGGAGAAAAGAAATCTATGTGAGGATACCGAACCGGGTCATGGCGTCCTTGAATCGCTTGCGCCGATCCTCCCATTCGGCTTGCGCAATGCCGAATCGCTTGGATATGTCGCCCAGCTCGGTCCGGGCTTCATCCCTTTCCTTGCGGAACCGGAGCGCCTCCTCGTGAATGTACAAAGGGTCCTCACCCTCTGATTCCGCCGGACCCCAAGGGTTGGCGTTGTATGAGTTGTCGGACTCAGAAGAGCTCGACGAACTCGAGGAGCCGGAGACGGAACCGGGCCGGTCCGAGGTTCCTGGTTGAGTCACCACCATCGGGGGAAGGAGGTGAGACTGGTTAATGATGACCCTCGCCCTAAGTAGATGAAGAAAACCAAGGTTAGGGGAGATGAACATAAAGCATAAGCCGAAAAGAAATCACTGATTGAATCTCACCCGTGGCGCTGACGGCGCGGAGCTCGACTTCCTCTCGCCTCTCCCTCGGCAGGGCGCTTGCCCACGATCATCGCCGCCGCCATTGACGCTTGAAGGATTGATCCTCTTCTTAGGGTTGGATGAGGCGAGAGAGATGAAGAGATAGCGATGAGAATGCTAGTCGGAGGTAACAAAGAAAGACCGATGAAGGGTTTAATTTATAAACCCGTAGTGGAGATCGTGGCATATGCCTCGGGGTATCTCTCAAGCGACGAAATAGGGTTTACTCCTTTTTTGGGCCGTTATCGGATTTGGGCCAAGATCGGCTAAATCAAAAACAACGGTTCAAAGGAATCGGCTATCTTTCTAATCGGAAGCCTAGGGCGTATGGTTATCATTCTAATCGGGAAGCCCGAAGCGGTCGGTTGTTTTTCCAATCGGGAAGCTTAAAGCATTCGGCTATGTCACTGGTCAGACAGAATTTAAAAAGATCGAAACATAACAAGGAGTATAATTGTTCAGAATCTAAATATATTACAAGCCGAATGTTTTACTCATTTAAGAACAGTTTGATTGCGTCTATGGCATCATTCCTAATTTGGCTGACTTCCTCTAGCACCTTCTTGTCATCTTCCTCAGAGCTTTGGATTTTGGTAAGCCTGGTTTTAATCTGCTGATGCTCCTTGATAACAGATGTTATCTTTGCTTTGGCTGCATCTATGGAGTTCGGCAAGGTGGCGATTTTATCTTTGTGAGACTGGATTCTCACATTCAATTGAGCCAGCTTGAGCTTCCAGCGGCCTTTTCCTCCTCCATGGCTTCCAGCCCGGTTCGGGGTTACCAAAGACTGTTTTAGCGGCTGGATCCGGGAATGCGTTCTTTGACTTGATGTTTTTTCGTCGATTATCACTCTGCAGAGCAGCTCTAGAGGCTATGTTCCCCGTTTGCTCTCCCGACCTTACCAAGATGATCATCAAGATGAGTTGCGATTCTAGAGGGACCTTGAGAGTTGGAGGGATGTCTTGGTCAATGAGCTCAACAAGTTCTCTTATCCGGTCTGCATCTTGAACGAGAGCATTTATATCTTTGGCCAAGAAAAGAGATATTTTCTTTAACCGGCCTGATTTTCTCTGCGATAACCTCTGTTGAGATGTAGCTTCTTCACCTCCCTCATTGATGTACTCTTCAACTGTGAAAAGAGTAGCCGACGATCGGCTTGGCCTCATCCTTGAAGGAAGGAAAAAAAAATCATTAGCCGATTGGTCAAAATTGTTAAAGAAACCAATGAGTTAAAGTATTACCTTTTGAATAGAGTCTTCTTCAAAGTTGAATCCTACTGCTTGGTTGAGGACTTGGTTGGACACCCGGGGATGATGAGCTAGAGGCCCGGTGAGGGGAAGATTTTTCTCGCTATCTCATCCAAAATATTATCCGAAAGTGAGCAATAAAATGCAGAGAGCAATGGGTAAGTTTGGCAAAAGAAAGAAAGAAGAATATATGAAGAAAATTATTACCAATATGGTTAATAGCTCCATGAAGTTCTGCACTGTCAACAGGGGCACGAAGGGAGGATTCTTTTGCTGTCCTGTTCAAGAATTGACCTGTTTCTAAAAAGTAGCAGGATATGAGAACTAATCAGTACATCTAGTACAAAGAAGGGAAACGATCAACTGGGATAATAATACCGGTATGGCCAGTGGTTTCTTGGATTTCTGCATCTCCAGCAGAGGCCTGAGGAAGGATTTCAATGGTTGTTGAAGCATTGGCCGATCTTGAAAGCTTAACCTGTGGCTGCAGGTAGAAGAAGTAAGTACAAAATTATCACCCAAATGAAACTAGTAAGGATATACCTTGGGAGACAGTTTGGATTTCTTGGATCTTGTTCTTACGGGCACAAAGAACATCCTTGCTTGATTCGGCAAGTAGCCTTCCTCTTGCCTTCACCTTTTAAAGGTACTTGAACCCAAAACTGGCCGGGGTTTTCATGAAAGTCGCCAAAGTAGGGGCATTATATCCCAAGGCGTGAGTAGGCCCGGCTTTATAATACCGAACTGCTTGAGAAGGAGGAGTAGGTTCAATATCCTGTGAGTGACAAAGTGTTAAAGTCGGGGATGAATCCAATAATGAGAAAATGAATACAAGGAAATTACCTCACTATCAGAGGCAAATTGAGCTTGTAGATCCTGGCATAGAGGGTGCACTGGTATATTGAAGATATGGGCACGCCACTCCTGCCACCAGGAAGTAAACAAAGGATGGGCCAGATCTATTAATCCCAGAGGAGAAGGCATAAATGATGGCAGCTCCCATCCAAGTTCAAAAATTTTCTTGGCTTCTATTTCATCCCCTATTTTCTCCCTGGGCCTTATAGTTTTTGAGAGGTATGGCCTTGGAGGTAACTGTCCACACCCTAATTGCCTAGCCACCATGTTTGGGTTGTAGAATTCATAAGTAGGGCACAACATCCTCCCATGATGAAATTCTGCTGGCAGAACACAGGGCTTGATGAAAGAATTAAAGATATCTGTGGACACTTTATCTGAACAGCCAGTCTCATAGCTAAATTTGCAAGGCAAAGTCAGATTTTCATTCTCTCTATAGGGGAGCCAAATCACATTGTCAAAGCCTTTGAAGAACAGCTTGAACAAATGACCTATATCCATGTTAATGACAATGGTAGATGCTGCTTCCCCATATGTCCGACAAGCTTTCTCTTTTTTGAATCATCTTCAAAGACTATTAACCGAAGGGAAGCCTAAGTCATAAAGGTCCACGAAACTATCTGGTGCATATACAAATTGCAGCCACATTTGAACGAACCACCAAGGACCATTTACACAAAGGATTTCTCCATGGTCACAAGATCCGGACGGTGATCTGACGCATCATATGATAGACAGCCCCTAAAAGATATTTGCCCAAGGGGACTAAAATACCTGCAGCCAGGTCTTCAGCCATCACCATATGATTTAGAGTTGGCTCATTAGATTTACCACAGAAGATGAATCTGCACAACCACATGTTCATAAAAGCCTTATATTCTTTGTCACCCACAAAGACCGGATGACATGTAAGTTTGGATGTATTTTGTCCATCCACTTCCGATTTGACCGCCTTACAGTTACCGCTATTCTTATATTTGGAGGGGTACACTGCTCCGTCACATTGAGGCCGGTCATCATGAAGATATCAGCCCGAGTAAATGACATTGGACCATGGCCAAAGATAAAGGCGTTAATGGCATCGCACCAAAAGTGAGTCTGCTGCTATCGAGGGAGTCATTCCGGGTGTCTCGGACGATTGATAGTTCCAAGCAATGCCGGATGTCTTGAGAATCCCAAAGTGATCGCTGCTCTTGTCCAAAGATCCTCCGATACCACTTTCGCCATCCGTAATTGGAGGAAAAGGCCAAGTTTTGAAGGTGTTTGGCCACCGATTCGGGCGGCGGCGTCACCCCGATTTGAAAGGAATCCTCATGGTCTCCTTCTCTATGAACTCAATCGGGTCGGGGGTCTCCCATTGGACCCAGGAAATAAGAATCGGATTTGCTTGCATAGGGAATCAAAATCTCGTCCTTGTATTCCTTGAGAGAAACAAGACAACAAAGGGGAAAATGAGTCGAAGGAAAACGACGGGTCGATTTGAAAGTTGCCGAATACATGAGAAAAAGCAAGAATTACCTCCGAACTCCATCTTGGGTCGCCATTGAAAGCTTGGAGTGGATTTGAATCTAGGGTCAAAGGACTCGGGTTTCGGTGGCGGCGCGAGTGTGAACAAAGTGTTGACCTAAACGAGGAACGAGTTTGTGGTCAATTTCGAATAAAATCACTTTTATCCCGAAATTGAGGGGGCATGTGTTAACACCGGATTTTGGTAAAGGCCGAGAAGATGACAGAGGGCCGGTACATGTCGGACTTCGCAAGTATTCGGGAGCATTCGGCAAGTATCCATTCGGCTAACTCTAGGCGATTCGGCAAGCATTCATGCGGTCGGCTATCTTTGAAGGTGGTGGCTTCATTCGGGAAGCAAAAGGTGGCAAGCAGGAAGCCGAATAGAAGGAGAAGAGCGTGATAATCAAGGATTCCGAAGAAAACCATAGCAAGTGAATCGCCATACTTTTGAGTTACCTTTAATATATTGTGTAAATCGTAATCTCTTAGGATTCATGTTATGTCCAGGTATAAATATAGACCCTCGACCATTGTAAAGGAGAGACACAATCAAATCAATACAACCGGCCCCGTGCCAATTTTCGAGTCCCTTTTGTCGTGTCGTCGAGTTCTTCGAGAGGAGTCATCGATCCGTCGACCTCCGTAAGTTCCGGCAACCTTGCTATCATGTCTAGTATCATGCGGTGGATTTAGATGTTGATGCAAGTAGTCTTGTTCGCCTCGACTAGATGGCCGCGCGGCAGCGCCCGCTTGATGATCGTGAAGTCTTTGCTTATGCTCGTTTATCTCGACTAGATGGCCGTGCGGCGGCGTCCCGCTTGATAGCTTAGCGAGGCAAGATAGTTATCGAGTCTTTGTTTATGCTTTGTTTATCTCGACTAGATGGCCGTGCGGCAAAAGGCCCGCTTGATAGCTTAGCGAAGCAAGGATTAGTTATCGGCTCTATTAGATTTGGCAAGATCTAGTAGATTCATTAAGTTACCATGTGTTGCATGTGTCTAGTGCTTTTAATTATTTGTAACACTTTTTGCCCCTGATCTAGATTGATTAGTTTCGGCTCCATACTTTTATAGATCTATTCGCTCTTTAACGTTCTTATTCTTTTATTTTCATGATAAATAGATCATATGTTCAAGTGGCCGAATTAGATCAATCTAGATTGTTACATGTTGCGGGTTCTTGCACGTTAGAAACGTTTAGATCTTGATAGGATTGAGTGTCGTCTGGCGGATGCAAGTTCTTGATGGATTTATTCGTGATAGTTTGTTAGTTCCTTCTTCATGGACCCCGAGCCTACTGAATTGCTTTGAGCTTGGTTATGCTTCAACTTGTAGTTAATTTTCACTTGTTCAAACATGTCTTCTCATGCATGCGTATTCGGCAATCAATGCTTTACGTATTTTGTCTTCATATTAGCCGAATGAATCACATGCATAATTGGCAGACAACTTCTATAGCTGTATGTCGTCGTAAGTGGCTTCGGGGGCCGTATATACGGAACTCGCTCGGTCTCATCCGACGTTCCGATTTTATATTTAACAATCTTTTGTCCCTTGTCAGTTTTCAGGTCAAATTGACTGGCACGCTTCCGGATCTCTAAACCGTGCGGCTGTCCGATTGAAGCCACGCTTTTCGGCTTGCTGTGTGTGAGGCACGGGAATCATGTTTCGTGTCAACAGCTCCCCATAGAAGCCTGTAACCCGCCATTGCGAAATCTTCAGTTTGTCACATGACAGGATGACATCCACATGTGACTTGGACTTACTGAGTTCCGCGATTACTACATCTCCTCACCATAGAAGCATCAAGCCACCGCTCAGTCCTCTGGACTCGACCACTATGGCATTTGGGAAGCCAAGGTTCCTTTGTACGCCACGGGCCCGATCCTCACCCATCCTCATCTCCATTAAGAACACCACAGCGGGTGTCTTCTCCTCCACCAAGTGGTGGAGCTCTTGAACTGCCTCGGGCCACCCGTAGCCCCGGCAGTTCACACTTAAGAGATTCATTGTGCCCGGCGGGGGCTGCCCAGAGCAACCACCGCCGATCTTGCATTTTGGGTACTACCACGCTTCTGCTTCTTTAGTGTCTCGATCATACTACTGCCACCACCATCAGCAGGAGGATCCATCTGGTTCACCCTTGCATTCACAAGACCCATCGGCACCAAGGCATGGGAGCCGCCCGGTGGGAGGGTTCGGTCCGTGTCCAAGTCGTTGATGTGGGCGTCTTCGATTTCTTCTTCTGCGGGAGTGATCTGGAGTCATCCCCCTCATTCAGGTCTAGTCGCCTACTGGCGCCAACAGCAGCTTTCTCACCTGATGCTGGTACAGCCCCTCCCTGTTTGAGAGGAGATTGGACTTCTGGCTCCTCCTTTTCCCCAACGTAACTTTCTGAGTGGTGAGATCCCTCATCTCCTTTCGATGACCGTGACTCACTTGACTTGTTGTGCCATTTCTGATTTTTAGATGCCGATGAGGAACCACTGCCATAGGATTCAGACGTTGCCTCAGCAAAGGACTGCAGTCTGCGCCTCCTCTCCTCAGGTGCCCTGAGTTGGGCATCATATGGCAGTTTACCCATCTCGTCTCGCTCCAATGGGGTAGGACAGTCCAGCTCCGAGTGGCCAATTACACCACATGCGAAGCAGTAATATGGGATCCTTTCGTATTGTGCTTGGAACCAGCGAGGCTCCTCCGTTTTGTTCATCCGGAGGAGCACCCCACGTCGCACCGGTTTGTCAATCTCAATTGCTACCCGAGCACGCAGGAATGCGCCACTCGCTTTCCCATCACCATCAACATCCATCTTCACTACCCATCCGATCAAACTCATCACCCGAGAACCTCTCGTCTGGTTCATCCATCCTAATGGCAGGTTTAGGATGCGTACCCAGAGCTCTAGCCGATCAAATTTGATCTCTGAAGCGCTCAGCCTTTCATCATAGTTCTGAAGAAGAATTGCATATCTTCCCACCATCCAAGGTGACCCGGACATCACCCTCTCCAGATCACTACTACTACCAAATTCAGCGACGAACAAGTTCTCGCTTTTCTCTCCGATCGCCCTGAATTTAAGGCCCAATGGATTACCCCACGTGGGTTTCATCGCCGATCGCACCGTGCTCACGTGCACCGGCACCGGAGACAGCACCTTCCCAACAAGACCCCACTCGACAGAGTTCGGGTCCCCATCATCCTCCACATCGCTGAAATCAATCACGGCTTCCTCTTCCTCGGTGAGGTTAAGTCTCCGTAACAGATCCATCACGTTGGGGTTTGAGGATTCATCTCCTCCCCCTCATTGCCAACTCCCGTCAATGCCATGCAATCGATACCGGGGGCAAAACTTGGTGGCCTGCGTTGCAACTGAACACAGCCACAAAACCTGAGTCCCGACCTAGGAGAACCTAACGCGGCGCACCTAGGGGAATATGTGGTCGACGGCGCCGGACCGGCTAACCGTCGATATGCGGTGGCCGCCACCGGATGGACTCCGGTGGGCGTGGCGTGGACGCCGGTGCGGGAGGCAACACCGGCGGAGCAATCCCGGCCGTCGGCGAGACGGCCTAGAACGGGGTCGGGGAAGCGATCGCCTTCAGAATCGCCGTCTCGGGGTTCCGTAATTTTCGGATCATTATTTTCGAAAAAGTTTTTTATATAGTATGAGTCTTGAAAAAATGAAAAACTAAATAAAAATGTTTGTCCGTCTAGAGTCAACAAAAAGGAAGCTCTTGAGATGATTTGAATTGATGATAAGTCGCTCTGTTACAACACCTCTCGAATGCCTAGAGTCTAGACTAAAGTTTTCCCGAGTTTTAGCTCCAACCTGTTTTGACATGAGAATTTGCTCGAGCCTAAAACTTATGGGTTGCATATGCTTGAACTAAGTCTAGGTACCGATTGATAAGATTGAGAAAATCTGAGTCGCTATCCTGTCTTATTCTAAGTGACACTAGAGTTCTGGAGATTTATCTTTTGAAAAATATAAAACATGATGAGTTCCTATATGACAAAGCTTACATTCCCACCAGAGCCAAACATGATGAGATAGGCTAGTTAAACTTCCACATATATGCTGTTTGTCTTGCATTGAGTTTTGTCAACCTTTGTGATCCTGGTGAGAAATTTGTCATGCTCTTGAATCAAGATCCACCTCCATATGCACTACTCTACACTGGAGTAGGCGCAACAACATGCCATTCAACCTACATCCATTCCAAAAATGTTTTTCTCCTATACTGGGAGAGAACACCAAAAATTATTCCATTAGGATAGCCACCCAATAAAATGCTCTAAGTTCCTGTTACTGTCTCTCCAAATCTATCTGAAGCGAACCGACATTTCAAAACTTGAAATACCGACTCTTTTACCCCTCTGTGATAGTCCCAGGATATCTCGGCTATCACGGGCATCCACTTTTCAACTGATTACAAAGTCATACAATACAGAGTACAAAAATAAGCCTAATACATAATCTAATTACAAGCCCACTGGGCTAAAACAAACAAAACACCGATAATCTACTCGTAGCGAAAAAAGCATGATGATCTTCCAATCCACAGGCATCCTTGAGAGTAGACCGCAAAACCAACTACTAATCTCAACACCACTGCAGGTAAATAAATCTGCACACCACCGAGAAGTGTACAGGCCATGGTCAGCACCGAATGAGCTTTGGTGGAAATAGAAAATAAAAGGGGATCTGGTGATCCTATTAGTTCGGCTGTGGTTTGCATCCTAGCGCATGCAGAAAAGCATCAATAGTATAGTATAAATCTTCTGCAATTCTCATCCCAAATCTCATTCTCACATCTCACACCAACATGTCTCAACACATATCTCATCTCATATCTCACCACTCATCATCCCTCACAACACCCTCAATCTCTCAGTCTAAGCAACGAGGCGGCCTCCGCACGCCCCTCGTCTCAACGGCCTCAAGCCGGACCTATCTTCAGGGGAGAGAAAGCAAAGCACAAGAGAAGCTAGTGAGCTGAACCCTGCACACAGGTAAGTGATCATAACCGAGACCGCGGCTATACGTATAGATTTTAACCTCTGCAGAGAGTACACTGTTACCCCACATGAACACCATCAATGAGTCACCATCGACAGTGAACACCACCACCACAAACTAGGCCAACGATCACCAGACCTATCCACCAGCCGGAGTGAAGATATATAGACGCCACTACATAAGCTGGGGTCGTGTCATCGAGGTTATGCGAAGTAACCTCCACCCTCCTGACACTAATTGCACAGGGCCACGCATCAAGTGCCTACAATCTCCCACGTAGACCGGTGGTCGCCTGCACTAATTTGGGCAACGGGCCATACCCACCTAGGCATGTGGTGTGTGTGTACGAAAAAAGAACCCGTGATTTATGGTTGCAACCTACTCGGTCCTTAGTTGGCTAGAGCGAGCACCTTCCACCAAACCGTGTGCCTCACAAAGACTAGACTCACCCCTCAGAGGTGATCTATCCACAAACTCCTCATCCCCAATGTCCCTCGAGGACCGTCGCCCTTCCAGGACTCTGTGTTCCCGCCACAGGAACTAACCTTGGTGCACTCCGTACACCACAGCACCCTCTCACTCTAGCCAAGATCTCCAAAGAAACAGTCGAGGGCAAGGAAAATCTCCGAACTCCTCATATCACCACCACCCACTCGGGATTCACCGCCCCCGTCGCGTCTCAAACCGTCATATACCATATGGGGGTGCCTCACGGCCAAACCCCCCAACCACCATCCTCATACCATCAAACCATCACACATCACATATCAAAGGCATGTATGTAATTATGATGGTGTAAATGCAAGCAAGCGCATGACGGTATAAATATAAGTGGCGAGCGCTTGAAGCTAGGTAATCGTGGTGAAGTGGTTTCAATCAAGGCAATCAAGGCTCGGGCAATATCATGCAACTCCTATTCTAGCAAATGAATAAATATAAAGCGCTAGCAGCTCTACTTTGCAATGTCTAATAGGATTCTCTAAGTAAAGGTGCTGCCATGACACCGCGATGTCGAGGTAGTAGTGGTACGCGCCTCTGGAAGTCGAGGTCGTCCACCATCGGGGTCCATCACCTCCGGTGCGTTAGCGTCGGGGTCCATGCGATCATCGAATCGTCGCTACGCAAAATAAATGCCGAGAACGATGAGCAAATAAGAAGCAATAAGAACTGCATATAAAAACTAGCCAAAACATCATAAGAACTGCACTAGGAGGTAGGATAGGATTTTAGAAAAATTATGAAACTGGTTTCATAATTTTTGGTGCTAAGATGAATTTTCTATGAATTTTGAAAGTTTAAGGAGGTTTTCTAGCAACCAGAAAGAAAAGAGGAGGGCTAGAGATTGAGAGTTGGATGGGTCGACATGTACTGCTGCTGGCTCAACAGAGATAGAGGACAGGCAGACCTCGGACTGGGCCTGGTGTGCTGGCCGGCCCAGAGCGAGGTGGGCTCCCAGAGTGAAGGAAAGGGACGGCTTCTGGTTTTCAACTTGTGGAAGGTTGGTGCTCAGGTGGCTATGGGGCCTAGCTAGGCTGATTGGTTACTAGGCTTCACGTTCCCACTCAGCAAGAAAGGAGAGGAGAGGGCCAGGGTGTCCTCAAGGTGTTCGACTGAAGGCCAGATCGGCTCGGCGGCGAGGCAACGACGTCGGCGAGTTGTTCGGCCGGCGCTTGCTGCGGCACGCGAGCCGTTGGTGTCGAGCTGTGCCGTGCGTGCTGGCTGTGTGCGTGCCTGTGTAGAGGAGCTGTGTGCGTGTGTGTGTGTGTCAAGGGACGTGTACATGACAGAGGCGTGCAAGAAGACAGGCAGGGAGAAGCAAGGAAGGCCAGTCTGTCGGTCTGGGCACTCGCTGTTGCCTTGGGCATGGTGGAATGCGGCGAGCACAGGTGTGCCGTGCCGCGCGTGCTGTGACGCGGCGAGCATGGCTCGGTGAGCTGCCGGAGGCGCGGCAGCTTGTGACGCTGCTCACGGTGCCCCGCGGCTCTGCGCACAAGTGGGGAAACAACGGCACAAGGATCGGCAAACAAGTAAGGCAAGGAAAAGAGAAGACCTTGAGGGTGCTCTCTGGTGTGTGCAAGGTGCAGGACGAGGTTGCTGGCAGGGGCTCGCCATGGCCGTGAGCCAGCACGTGGCAAGCCCGCACGAATGGTGGCGAGGCCGTGGCGATGGCCGTGCGTGTGCTGTGCTGTGTTGGAACGCGGCGAGCACGGGCGTGCCGTGCGCACCGGTCCGTTCATCCGTGGTGTGCGGCTCGAAGGCCGGAACAGGCAAGTGCACAGCGCAGTTGAGAGGGAAAAGGTGGGGTTTTGGGTGTGCTCACCGGCGGGCAGTGCGTCTGGCGCTGGTCGTCACACTGTCCAGGCGGCGTCGCTGCCGGTGCAGACGGACGCGCCGCAGTGGCGGCTGTGAGACTGGGGCGTCGTCGGAGTGCAGCGTCTGTGCACGACGGCGCGGCGCGGCCGGGTCGACGTCGCGTCCGTGGCGAGGGAGCCGTGCGCGTCACTCGCCGAGGTCGCAGGCGTCGTCACGAGGGCACCGGGGCTGGCTGGTGGCCGTGACCTGCGTCGGCGTGAACGGTTCAGCGGCGTGAAGGCCGAACAGGGAGCAGCGGAGAACAAAGGCGGGAGCTTGGGTTCTGGGAAAGCTCACCGGAGGGCTTTGGGAAGTGGTTCGTGCGGTGCCGGGGCTTGCGACGTGGTTGGCGAGGTGATGGCCGTCGGGACTTCGGGGCGTGTCGTGGCGGTGTAGAGCAACGACGTCGCGCGGCGGTCTCCCCGTCGCAGCGTGCTCGGTGACGAGGTAAGGCCGCGACGACAGAGGGATCGCCGGCGTGGTGGCTTCGTGTGCCGTGGAGGTCTCGGGACAGAGCCCTCGGCTTCAACTAGCTGTCAACAGAGATGGCTTTGGACAGAGGCTGCAAGGTTCAGAACACGGCACGTCGGTGGTCAGTAGCACGGTGGTGAGGATAAAGGTGGAAGCTTGGCAAGGGAAGGGGCTCACCGGCTGTTCTGCATGATGCTCCCCCGTCGCGGCGTCGCCGGGTGTGTGACTGGCGAGGCCGCAAAGAGGACACGTCGGCGCTGCGGCGACGACGCCGTGACCGCAGGGTTGCAGGTCGAGCGTTCCCAGCTTCGTCCCGCAGCGGCACAGTCGGCGTCACGGCGTGGCGAGGCTGCGGAGTTGCCGCGGCCGCGCGGCTCGATGATGCGTTCACCGATGCGGGGCTTCAGCGAGGGTGGCGACGGGGTCGCGCGCGGCGCAGCTGCACCCGGCCAGCGAGCACCGCAGCCGCGTTCTGGTGCGCTATGGCGAGGCGAGAGGAGGTAGAAGGAAACTGGTGGCGGCGGCTGGACAGCGGAAGATGGCGAGGAGAGCGACGGCTGCGGGCTTTATATGCCGCAGGCTAGGGCTTCAGGCGAGGGCTCCGGCGTCCGTGCCGTTTGATGGGACGGCTGCTGCGACGTGGCGTTCATCCGGGGGCATGGGCAGGTGGCTGTGCCTGGAAGATTCGAGAAGGGCGAGGGCCTGGGCGTCCGCGCGGTCTAGGGCGCGGGGTGCGGCTCAGCTGGGCCCGTGCTGGCGTGGGCACGGCGCGTCGCTACGGCATCCGAGGAAAAACAGCGACGCGGCTTCTCTCAGACGGAAAACCGTGAAGCGGGTTCGTACGGAGAAAGAAGATGACGGTGTCAAGACGGAGAATGGGATGGCAACGGTTCGTTCGAGAGACGAAGGAAACGGAGGAGCGAACGGAGGAAACGACGTTCGCGGCTTCCAGCTGGAACCAGGCGGACGGCGTCCTCATCCTGCGCGTCAAGCGCACGCGAGTGGTGACCGGTGCGGCTGCCCGGTGGGTCCCGTGCACAGAGGCAAGCTGGGGGCATCGCTTCCTTCGAAGCGAAGGTAGCAGGCGGCGGCGTCTCCACGCCCGTGCGCTGCACGTGAGAAGGGAGAGGCCCCTGGTGGACTTGCGACGGAGCTGGGCCGAGCAACGCCGGTGGACGCAGGGCCTGCTGCTTTACCCATTCCACGTAGCTTACGTGGCCTGCCAAATCCAAATGGCACAGTAGCATGCACTTGCTAACTAAAGAGGTGCCTCACGTAACCAAGCCAGGAGCATGCAGCTTGGCATGGAGTGCTGCAAGAGCAAGGTGGTTAGCAGATGGGGTTTAGGTTGGGAGAGTGCACGTTGCAGGGAGAGATGGGAAAAAGGATTTTATATTTTTGCTCTAGGTTTTAAACGAAGGGAAAACCTCCAAGCACAAGCAAAAGAAAACCCCAAATCACACATGCACCTATATTACATGCGATGCACAAATTAATTAGGAGCTTTTTTCATGTGATGCTAATTATATTTTATTTATTTTTATAAATTGCGGTTCGGAGGGATATGAGAAGAGAACATTTCGCAAAAAAAGCGTTGGTCGATATACTACATGCAACACACATTCGGACAAAAATTTTAAAAAGTCGGGATTTTTATTACATAGGAATTTGCAGAATGTTACACTATCAATTCCAAAAGGAGTGCTATGAGCTATGTAAAAAGATATTTGAAAAAAAGGGAGAAGAAAAGAAAAGAAAAATGGACAAGTGTCCTAGTGCTAAGGCCAGACTCCCTGAGAAAAAGAAAAAGAAAAGATAGCTCATAACCTCTGGCCTATTTTCAAAGTCCAAAGGAGAGATAGGCATTCAAGGAGCTGAGTAGAATTAGGTTCCACCATATATCAACCATATCCATCCACCTATACATCTTGATTCAATTGTATGACTTGTTCCTCTATGGATCCATTGTTTGACTTTACAACATATGCATTGCAAGTTTGCTCTTTCAGTTTTCTCCTTACCTATGAGCTCCACATATACTTTAGTTATAGGATGAAAAGAAAGGCATCCATCATCACTGCCTTGGTGAGAATCCACAAATACGACATATATTGAGAGACATGAGAGTGTCATATATGGAAAACTCTGAGTTTTATTTAAAAACTCTAAAAACTCCAGAACGATAGTTGATCAAAGAGCTTGAGACATAGTACTTAGATGGGATCTTTCTGTCTGTCAAGTACTCAAGATCCAAGGAAGAGCTAATAAGCCCCACAGTCAAAGGTAACATGGGTAAGTTTGAAGTCAGCTCAGTTATTGCATAACTTAGAGGAGAATTTCTGTCTGACTACAGGTATACTTCTAAGAGGTTGCTCCAAGATGGCTACGGTGCTTAAATATATATATCTTACAATAACTTTTTCTGAGTTTTCTTTGCTAAGGGACTAGTAAAGGTTAAGCTTGGGGGAGTTGTTGACGGTCGTTATCGTAGGAATCCAACCGTCAACTAGCCATAGAAAAGGATGCAATTGTGATCACCAAAGTAGATATAGGATTTACATTGACAGAATTCCACGAGTTTTGGTGTTTTACTATTTCTCGCAGTGTAAACCGGAAAAGACACAAACCTAGGAGCTTATCGAAACATAGAACGGGAAATCAGGCGCCACGGCAGCGCAGAAATAATCTAGAAGGGACCAGAAGACACCACGCCAAAGCGGAGGCCCAGAGCCACCAGGCCGGACCGACCGGTTCGGGCCTAGATCGGCTCTGGCTAGGCTCGGCCCCACCGGTGGTTCTGCTTCGCCGCTTTGCTCCACCGCCTTTGAGGATCGATCTCGGCCGCCTCGCCAATGTCGGTTTGATCCGATGGCTCAAGATCATCGCCGTATTATAAAAGGAGGGCAGGACCCCCCCAGAAGGAGGCACATTCATTCATTCCTCATTCGAAGTCCGATCATCAGCCAAAAACCCTAATCAGAGCTCCTTAGCTAGGGCCTAGATAGCTAGTTAAAACTAGAGGGAGGCAAGCGAAGGCTTGAATTCTGGAGCCATCAAGAGCTTGGATTTGGTATAGTTCTTACCTGCTCTCACCTTTGTTCTCTATCATTATATAGTTATATGATTGCTACAATTGAATTAATGAACACTTATCTACTTATATTCATAGTTATATTATTCTTTGTCTATTGTGGTTATATGCTTAGTATAGCTAGATTCATATTATACTTATTTATAGGTTCGTATAGCGCTCATCTAATTGATCGTTGGGTGAGTGGTAAATATTGTGTAAGCATGGTGCTTATACGTTGTTTATCTACGAATGCACCCTATAGGCCGGGCTTGGTAGATCACGGGTGTGACAATCCTGTTGAGTCCTATGTAGTCCAAACCCCGTTTATAGGCACAGTAGGGCTTTTGTATGAAGTAAGAGCGTGCTATATTCTCAAACTTCCCTAGTATGTCCACTATGAATAGATGTAATGCTAACCTTAGCTATGACTACTAAGTGTACTGCACTAACCATAATATGCATTGACATATAGCTAGGAATAACATAGGAATATCTCTTGATATTCAGCTAGTAACCCTAATGATATAGCTAGGAGTCTCTATCTGTTTATGCTGATAATTTATACTTATCCTTATCATTTATCTTGTGACTTACCCCTGCATTGAGTAGTGAGGACATGGTTATGCCTATCCATTACACTCTAGGTTATCACGCTACCTTTACATGAGAGCCATGTAGACCTTCCTTTGGGAAAATATAAATGACAACCTGGTAATACTCCTGGTAAAATGCTATAATGGTATTTGATCTATGCACTTGCGGATACTATTTCTTTATTCTAAATGGTGGCATGATTTAATACCACACCCATTGGTGTGATGCTGGGATGACAACTTGGTATTCTAGTAGCGACTCTCTGCTTACAAGCATTTTTAGTGTCGTTGCTAGAGATAACATTAAGAGGTGTCAACATCCCACAAGTGGATATGACTTTCATACTTAAGCTTTCTCTTGTCTTCCCCTGGTGGAATATAACCTGCAACCATATAGTTAACAATATTTGCGTACTAAGGATCGGGTCTGTTACCGCTAGGAGCGTGTCATCCCTTAGATAGTCATTAATAGGTAGTTCCTGGATGTCTTTGTATTGAAGTCTAGACAAGTGGTTAGCTACCGAGTTTTCTACTCCTTTCTTATCCCTAATTTCTATATCAAATTCTTAGAGCAGAAGAATCCATCGAATTAACCGAGGCTTAGCATCTTTCTTAGTGAGGAGGTATTTAAGTGCAGCATGATCTGTGTATATTATTACCTTCGCTCCCACTAAGTAAGATCTAAACTTATCTATTGCAAAGACCACCGCCAACATCTCTTTTTCAGTGGTAGCATAATTATGCTATGGCCCAGACAAGGTTTTGCTAGCATAGGATATAGCATAATGTTTCTTATCTTTGGTTTATCCTAAAAAGAGCACCAACTGCAAAGTCACTAGCATCACACATGATCTCAAAAGGTAGACTCAATAGGTGGTTGGATAATCGGAGCTAAAATGAGTGCTCTCTTAAGAATTTTAAAGGCTTCAAGGTACTCAGTGTTAAAAATGAAAGGTATATCTTTGGCTAGAAGGCTAATCAGGGCTCTAGCAATTTGAGAAAAGTTTTTGATGAAACGCCTATAGAACCCCGCGTGGCCTAGAAAGCTGCAAATGCCTTTCACATTTATGGGAGGTGGAAGCTGTTCAATAACTTCAATCTTTGCTCTGTCCACTTCTATCCCACGTTCGGACACTTTGTGTCCTAGCACTATTTCTTCCCAAACCATAAAATGGCATTTCTTCCAGTTCAGGACTAAGTGTTTTTCTTCACACCGCTGTAAGAGCATGTCTAAATTCCCTAAACTTTCATCAAAGGTTTTGCCATAGACGGTAAAGTCATCCATGAACACCTCCATGATTTTCTCGATCATATCATTGAAAATAGACATCATGCACCGTTGAAAAGAAGTCGGAGCATTACACAGCCTAAATGACATTCGTCGATATGCATATGTTCCATATGGGCATGTGAAAGTAGTCTTACTTTGGTCATCTGGGTGGATTGGGATTTGATGATATCCGGACTACCCATCAAAGAAACAAAAGAAAGAGTGATTTGCAAGCCGTTCCAACATCTCATCAATGAAGGGTAACGGGAAGTGATTTTTCTTTGTGGCCTTATTAAGTTTCTGGTAGTCAATGCACATACGCCACCTAGTGACAGTGCGTTGAGGGATGAGCTCATTCTTCTCATTCCTAACGACCGTCATTCCTCCTTTCTTTGGCACAACTTAGATAGGGCTAATCCACTCACTATGAGGTATGGGATAAATAATCCCAGCATGTAAAAGCTTAAGGACCTCTTTCTTAACAACTTCTCACATTGCATTGTTAAGTCTTCTTTGTGGTTCCCTCGATGGTGAAGAATCAGGATCGATGGGAATACGATGAGTGCAGAGAATAGGACTAATTCCCTTAAGGTCTTGGAGTGAGTAGCCTATGGCTGATTTATGTCTTTCTAGGATAGTGACAAGTTGATATGTTTCTTCTTGGAAAAGCTTATCACTTATGATCACAGGAGTTTCTCGGTTATTATTGAGAAAGACATATTTTAAGCCAGAAGGAAGGGGTCTTAGTTCAACTGAGGGCTGTGATGGCTCCTCTATATTCTCTAACTTAACAGGCTCTGCCAACTCTTCTTCTTCTTGAATAAAGTGTTCATAATCGAGAGTTGATTGGGCCATGTCTTCTAAGGATGTGATTAAGACTTACTTAAATGGGTCCAGGTTCAACCTTGGGTTCTAGTATTGCATTATATGAGCGTGCAAGCGAGATGGTGATAGGAGAACTTTCTAGTTTTACATCTAAGAGACCCTGTTTTGGTCTTTCCTGAAAGAATGTCCCAAAAGGCACACTAATCAAGATGGATGTGTCTGAGATGTCAAAGATATAAAAATCTAGATGATACTCAGAACTCCATATTCGGAATGGAATAGATCTTATGATCCCATAACTTTCAAGAGTAACTTCAGAAAGAATTCGTAAAAACTTATGAGATGGGATCACAAACTCATTGGGACAGAGTTGTTCGACTAAAGCCTTTGAAATGATATTCATCCCAACAGTTGGACTGTAGTAAGCCTTTATGGTGGTTCCCTTAAGGATGCAAGTGATAACATCTGAGGGGGCGTTGATTCGGGCTACCTCAGTGGATAACTCTGCTTCTGCCAACCACTCATGACTCATGATGGCCGATAGTCCTTTAATATGTTCCATAAGGAGAGAATCACTATTTGGGCCATCATCATCCTCATATGACATAGAGTGTGTCAGAGGCTTCACTTGAACTGGTAAATTCGAGGCATTGCCAAAATTTTTGAAAAGACCATCCTCGATTTCAAAAGAAAACATGGAAAGATGAGGTTCATCATCTTCCTGTGTTGTGTTTCCTCAATTGGAGGTTCTATGATAACCAAATCATCTAAAAAATTTGAAGGAATTTTAGATTCGATTATGTCTGCCTTCTCTTGTTGGTTGGGGCTTGGCTTGACTTCTTCTTCTTCAGGAAATTCATCAAAGATACCAGTGTAAGGGGTGTTTTTAAGGATTTTCTCTAAAATAGCTTTTCTCTCACTCATGGTGTTGTGTGAGAATGAACCTCCAGAAGATAAATCAAGATGTAGAGCAACTTGTTAAGATCGAAACGAAAGTGGTAAAGAAGCACATGGTCTAGTAAGTGAAGGGTTGGACTGGTATTGATAAGACTTAAGAACCTAGCCCAAGCTGCTCTTAATGTCTCCTTCTCCTTTTGTTTGAAGGTAAGAACTTCTATTCGAAGAGTGGCGATCCGAGAAAGAGGGAAGAAAGAAAGACAAAATTTGTCTCAAAGTTCATCCCAGTTTTCTTTCACTTCTCCTACAAGATGAGCATACTACTTGTTTTACGCTCTCCTAAAAGGGAGAATAGAAACAATTTCCATTTAATGGTCTCTTGTGTCATGCCAGCAATATTCAAGCAAGAACACAATTGCTCAAACTCTCTAAGATGGGTGTAGGGATTTTCGTCTTCTAAACTAGAGAAGGATTGCTCCCGAACCATGATTATGAAAGCAGGGCGAGGCTCATAGCCATATGTAAGTATAGGATGTGATAATGGTGGAGGCTCCAACAACTCGCCTTTTGGAGCCAAAAATTGAAAGATAGGCGTGGAATCCATGTGATAAGGATAAAGGTGGTATAAACAAAGTAAAGTAAGAACAAAACTTAATCAAATAGAAGACTTAGAGTTACCAACTGAAGAACTTGAAGATGAATCTGTCTCCGTAGAGGTAAAAGTTGAGGAAGATCCGACAAGCCGGCTCCCCTTCTACTTCTCCCTCTCCTCTCTCCCTGTTTTCTAATCTACAAGAGCTCTAGATGAACTAGGGCTTCTAGCTCTCCAAATGAATTGATAGAATGAATTAAGGTTTTTCTTGGGGGTCTGGCCCTGTATTTATAGCCCGATGGGATGCACGACAGCCGTTTGATCAAATCGACTGAAGGTATGGTGGATATTAACCCTCAAAGGCGGTGGAGGAAGCTTTCAAAAGGGTGTAGGGTTTCGTTTTAGGGGGAGGCCGCCCGGCCTAAGTAGTGGGGCCGGCTAGCCCCACCTTTCTGCCACCTGCACTCCGCTTCGTTCTGGTGTTTTCTAGAATGTTCTGAGTCCAACGTGCGGGGTTTCGTTAGCGTCAAGTTTCGTCAATCCGTTCGGTAATTAGGCCCTTCTCTATGGTTTTCTAGAACAATCCCTAGAAAGTAATAATTCACCAAAACTCATAGAATTTGTCAGATAAAACCCTAGACTTCTCTATTTGCAAGTGTATTGATCATTTATCATATTTATTGCACTATTAAATGTTGATGCTATCCACCATCAACAGTGTGGACCAGACGCATCCGGCCAAAGGTGGCGTCTGAAGCTTTTATGAGGGTGACTGAACGCTGGCAAACCAGACACTCCAGTGCTGCATCCACTAAAGTGTCGAGGCATGACAGAGATGAGCAGTATGAGCAGCGGATGCCAGGCGTGTCGATCGACCACGAGCGGACGCGTCTTTGTCGACAAATTGCATTTTTAGAACTTTTTGGATGGTGACCGGACTCACGATGGCGAAGCGGTCGACGCGTAGGGGACGCGTCCCGTCGATTGCTTGAGCACGCGTGAGTTCGACCGTTGGCGCATAATGGCTACATTCAAATGGGCATAACATGTTGCAATATTTGAGGGACCGGAAGCTAGGCTAAATGTGACCGAACGCGTTCGGTCAGCTCGCTGTGAGCTAAGTTGGAATGTAATGTTTGGGTGTCTTTTGGAGCATCTATATATGGTGTTTGGCCGGCTTAGGGGAGTTCTCCTTGGCACTTTGACATACTTGACATTCCCTAGAGCTGAGCAAACCTTCTCCCTCACTTTGCATGCCTCTTGATTGATCTAGAGAGTGATTGTGAGAGCTTCTAAAGCATTTGGCTTGTGATTGAGCATCTAGTGGCACTAGTGAGCATTCTTGCTACGGTTGAGCTTATTACTCTTGGTGATTGCTGTCAACTAGACAATTGGAGCAGCGAGAGGGTGTTGAGCAAGTGAAGGTGATTGTTCTTGTCACACCTGATGATTATGAGGGGTCTTGATCCTACCTCGTGGAGTCACAAAAGAAATCTTTAGTGGAATCTTGTGTCATTGAGCTACCCTCACTTTATGTGAGTTCTTATGGCGTCTGGTGAGGGCTTGGCATGTGACACCGATTAGCCACTGAACTACCAAGTGTGTGGTCGACACGGAGTAGTGTGCTAGCAAGCACGTGAGCCTCGGATAAAATTATGTGTCCCTTGGTGTTCACTTGTGGATTGATCCATCGAGATCATATTTGGATTTCATATTGATTGATTGGATCATTACTTTGAGCTTCATTGATTGATCACGACAGTGATTGGTATGACATCCCGAAGGCACGGTTTGCACTTTCTTGGTATCTTTTCATGCGTTTATCTTGTGCACTAGTGTAGCTCGTAGTATATTAGGGTACTTGTGAGTGGCTTAGCATATTAGGTTGCTAGAATTGGATAGGTGGCTTGCAACCCCTAGTAGGCTAGCGCAACAGTTGCTTTGTTGTTTAATTTAAAGAAACCTTGAGGCATACCAAATTAAGGTTGTTGCAAGACACCCGATAGAGCAGAATTGGTTGTCTTACCTTCTAATTTATCTAATCTAGCTCAAGTAAGCCATGCGAATGTTGTATACTTTGTGTAAGAAAAGTATTTTAATCTATCAACATCTTGGCAATATCAGCATGCGAAACTGGAACATCATCATACTTAGGGGGATCGTCAGGGTTTACCTCTTTTGCTGATAACGATGTTCCTAAGATTTCAGCAATGCTTGGCACCTTAAATTGTGAGACTTTATCATGCCGACCCATGGAACATCCTTGCAAGAAAGCTTGTGTGAGCTCGGCAAGCTTGACTTTCAACTGATCTTGCAATTCTGGTGTGAGCTCCTCTTCATTCATAGGATTGATGATGTTGCCGCTATGAACTTGTTCAAGTTCTTCGCTGCATCACCATTCACGCCCATGTTGCTAGTAGATGGAAATTTCAACTTACGCCTTGGTTTTCCCAACGGAGTCGCCACAAAGTGTGTTGACGACGAATTCGGTTCGTGCCAACCGATTTAGAGATGCAACAACCATCTCTAGATTTAATTCACACTTCTGACCATTTTTAGATTATGAACTTCGTAAAAAGTTCATAATTTGCCACTAAAAATGCCCAAAGAGGTTGTAGATCAACCTGCAACGCAGTAACAACGCAGCTTAACGGGCAAAACCGATCTAGAGATCGATGGAGCCGATGTGGAGCTTGTTGATGGCCGAAAACGCTCCCAAACCACCTCCGGAAGGATCTGTCAGGAGGAAGCACGTGGAGATTGCCCTAGGACTAGCAAGGCCGCCTAGGACGCCGACCAAACTCGTGGAGTCGAGCCGAATAGCAGGGTAGAGGTGAAACCGTTGAAAATCACGTTGTAGATGTGTTTTTGACGATTGAGTGTTGGATCCTTTAATCGGTCGTGATCCTTTCATATATATAGAGGGGGGTGGTCTTATCCTATTAGGAAACAACTCCAGATCATAATTTTCAAGTTTTCTAACAAAAAACGTAACGTATCCAAATCCCGATCAAAAAGAGTTGAAGTCAGGCTAAAATAGGCAAACCGGCTTAGCCGATTCTCTTAGCTGGTTTTTGTGGGCCTAAGTGCAGCCTGGTTGGCCTGGGAACAGCAGGATCGGCCTGGCCGGGTCTCTAACCGGCTAAGCTGGTTAGGCATCAGGCGC
Organism: Chrysopogon serrulatus; assembly: GCA_015844335.1. Classification (NCBI taxonomy): domain Eukaryota; kingdom Viridiplantae; phylum Streptophyta; class Magnoliopsida; order Poales; family Poaceae; genus Chrysopogon; species Chrysopogon serrulatus. Next base: position 92,584 of record JADLZL010006175.1, on the reverse strand, counting down.
GGTAAGTAAGTCGGCCAACCTGGCTGGCCGATCGGCTAGGCCGGCTACTAGCGGGCAACCGCACGTCGTAAGAAAGAAGAGGTGCATAGCAAATTGGGGTGCATCAGGCAATCAGCAGGGCACAATAACATGCGCGCAGCAGCAGCATGCAAACCATCAGCAGCACAGCTAGCTATAGCTACTAGCCAATGGGCTTATCCGAACCAGCAGGAAGCAAACAAGGGAGAGGGCAAGGCGTACAGCAGCATTAGCTGGCCATCAGAAACAGAAACCCAACAGTGCTTAGCAGCCTTAAGGCCCTCCACAATGTTGAGCTAAAGTAGTGCTAAAATAGGAGAGAGAAGATTTAGGCTCTACTTCCTACACTGCAACTAGTGATACTATCATTAACCAGTGCTTCAAAATTCAGGAGCGGCGCAACTACGTTCATCGGTGCCTAGATATTAAACAATAGTATTTCACTGTTTATCGCGCAGCTGCCTGGTGTTGTCGTGCAATACTTTATCTTTATCCTATGGGCCTGGAGCAAAGATATCGGCTTCGATGCCTGATTTCGAGTACGCTGCAGCACTTCTAGCAGGGGTGCCCACTCTGTGTCTTGGGACTCGTATTTTTTAGCACTTCTTCTACATTGTGGAAGGCATTAGAACATGCAGAGCACACCAGCAGCATCTAGCCGGCTTGGCTGAGCTCTTAACCAGCCAAGCCGATTAGACAGGACATGGTGCCAATTTTTCTCTCTTCTCTTCTTAGATTTCTAAATAATATTTCAAATATATTTCTGCCTTCACATAATAATTAGAAACTTTGTACAAGAAATAATTCACACTTCCGACCATTTTTAGTTGTCAACAGTTTCTTTGCTTGTTTTTTACTAGACTTGTTTAGGGTGCTCTTTGGCTTGCTAGTCTATTAACCTGTTCTTTCAGTCCCAGTCCTGAACATCTCTTTTCCGCTTCACAAATTCTGTCTCATTCCCATTGTAGATGCCCTCATGCCACACCAATTTGTCCTACTGAGTGGCGTCCATTGAACGAGTATGTTATCATGTATGGAGACTATTAGTATAAGCTATTAACAAAACTACAAAAGCTTCCTCCCATTGTGCTATTAACAGGGCCCAACCACAACAAACAATGGCTACCGGCCGGCTAGTCCAACTAGTAGATAATATAAACGGGGAAAAACAAAAGAGAATAGGCAGAGATTTGTCCATTATTGTCAACATGTGGAATCGCACCAAGAAAGTTTGTGAAATAGAAGTACATTGCTGATTGCTCCATTGTTCAAATCTTATGTTGTGAGCAAGTCTTATTGTTTACACATTTGGCATCGAAAACAAATGAATGCAAACTGAGGGGCGAAATAAAAAAAACAAAGAGGGGGACAGGAGCAAAACACAACACATGAGCTCCAAATCCTTGCATTTGCAAACCAGTCATGAGTCATCTCTACTCTAGCAGTACTTATCGTCGGACTTGGCGAGCTCGCAGTCGACCTTCTGGAACACGACGGAGGTGGCCCCCGGCGCGGCGAGCTGCAGCTTGAGCGGGCAGGTGGCCTTGATCTCGCACTTGGTCTTCCGCAGCGTGTACTTGAACTTGCCGGTGACGGCCACCTCCACCTCGAACGTCCCCGTGGCGTTCTCCTTCCTGAACTCGGCCTCGCCGGCGTTGCCGAGCGCCACGCCGCGGCCCGGCGAGCTCGACGCCAGGTGGTACACCACCGTCTTCCGGGCGGCCTGCTTCTCGCCCTTGTCGGCGACCAGCACGCGCTCGAACGGCTGCCCGTCGAAGCTGTACGCGGCCTCCAGCGGCTTGTCGTGCCTGATGCCGATGGCCCAGTTGGGGTTGCGGACGGTCAGCGCCAGCGAGAGGTTGTACGCGAGCGCCGTCGACGTGGACGCGGTCACCAGCGCGAACCGGGTGAGCGACGCGTCCTCGACGCTGATCCTGACGTGGCGGAGAGGCCCGCCGAAGATGAGGATGACGATGATGACACCGGCGACGACGACGAGGACGGCGATGATGGCGAGGAGGATGCAGCAGCCCTTGATGTCCTCGCGGACGCCGTAGGGGATGCAGCAGCACACCTTCTCGCCGCAGTCGTCGCAGCAGCCGCACATGGTTGTTGTTGCCTCGCCGTCGCTGTCGCCGCGGCGTACCTTCTTGCTTCAGATGTAGGAGGAGGCTGTGCCTGGAGTTTGCTTTTTTTTGTTGTTTTCTTGATTGAATTGGGAACTATTTGAGGTGGATCCGGGTAGTGGAATGATGCGTTGAGAAAGGATCAAGTAGAGAATATAATATGCATAGCTGTAGTCTTGGTCCTCGTCATTGTTTTTCACACTTTAATACACCTTTGGCCCCTCATCGTTGTTTTACACTTTAATACAGCTAGTTGGCCCAGAGCTTGTCTGGACTGCGCTTTAGTTTTTGGGTTGCGCGCACACAGGGGGATGCTGGAGAGCATCGGGCACACGAAAATATGATTAGGACAGAAGACCGTCATTGGTCAATGTCAACTAGACTAATTATAATAGGGAAAATTGCCTTCGGAGCGCTGGAAGTGACCTCTTTTGTTATGGACATATAAAATGGAGCAGTGGGGTCGAAACTTCACTTTTTATTAAATTTGCTGGTTGACACCATGTCTAATAATAACTTTATAAAATATATACAAAATCATATAACTACCCAAAAGTTATATATAAAATCTTCTACACTCCAACAAGATGAGAAGTACATAATAAAAGCATTATTTATACTAAAATAACCATTTTGCCCTTCTTCATAAATAGACAAAATTAACCATGATTAATTTATTCATATATTTGTAGGACACAAAAAATCTTAAAAATATCACAGAACGTGTAGATCATCAAATCTTGACTATGCTAAAAATACTAGCCCCAAATAGTAAACTTTATAATGTTAAATTTAGCATCACCGAAGTTATAGATTTATCTCCTATCAAAGCTTAGCTAACATATTAAACTTTATTTCTAGCTGATTTAGCATAGTCTTGATTTGGTGATATACACATCCTGTAAATTTTTCTATGATTTTAGTGTCCTACAACTATATGAAAAAAAATAAACATGGTTAATGTTGGTATTTCTAATATCACTGCAATAAACCTCAATTTTCTATCCCACGCAATGACACTAGAAATGTTGGTACTAATTAACTTGCCTTTAGCAACTAGCCACTAGCCTTTCTACCCTTACTCCTAACTATGAAACTAGGTTGTCATCCCTAATTGTGAAGCTAGGAATAAACTCGTACTAAATCTTATCATTTTATGTGACTAGGCAGAAATAAATAAAGAAGAATATAAACTAAGAATGATTCTACGTAAACGGATAAATAATTATACCATTGTAGCATTTTACCTAGAGTATTATCAGGTTGTCATTTATATTCTACCACTAGGAAGGCATTGCTAAGAAGCTACTCTACAAAGATTGATAACACTTATATATGTAGTGAATAAGAGATGTAGCCAATGTCAACTCTCCTCAATAACAGGAAGGTGTCACAAGATAAATAATAGATAAATAATAAATATGATAAGTATGATCAGTCATCTCTTAATAATATCAATTCACTCATAGCAATTCTAGACATGTTAACGTCGTCTAATCATTTAATAGAGAAATAACTCCTAAGTATTCAAGCTACAGTCAAAGCTACTTCATTTAATGCAAGTATGTCTAACAATCATAGCTAAGTTATACTACTATAGTTCCCTAACACATCGGAAGAAAAGATGAGTACAGGAACCTCCTCTTAACCTGACAATTCCACTCTACCAATCCACCGTACGGGGAAGGCCTACAAAGGACTCAATGAGTCTGTCACACCCACGATCTACCTCACTACCCGGCACGACTGGGTATATTCGCAGATAAGTAATGCATCTAGGCACCATGCCTGCACACAACCTACCACTCACCAACCGATCGAATTGATGAACGCTATACGAACCAGTGTATGAATATAATAGCAAACTAACTATACTAGACATATTAAAGTAGACAATGAACAATACAAGCAAGAACATAATGATGAAGAATAATATTGCTAGTAATGATCGTACAAACGCAGATATTACAATAAGAAAGAAAAGCTTAAGAACTATACCAGACTCTTCTCTTCTTGACAACGTCGAGAATCCAAGATCGATGAAGAACTTGACTTCCTCTACTCTAGATCTAACTAGGCTAAACTATGAACTAGAAGGCTATGAGGAACTAGAACTTGAAGCTCTAGATGACTTGATCACAAAATATCTCGAGATGAAATGAATGAATGAGTTAGGGTTTTCAGGGAGATGTCTGGCTCCGGTTATATAGCCCGATGGGATACACTACCGTCGTTTGATCAAACCGACTTCACGTAGGGCTGAGATTGATCCTCAAAGGCGGTGGAGGAACATTCCAGAAGATGACAGGTGGGACCCACAAGGGGGTGCCGCCCGGCATAGTTGGTGGGGCCGACCAGCCCCCCTGGAGGTGGCTCCTCCTCTCTTTCGCTCCGGTGTCTTCTGGATCCTTCTAGAGTAGTTTGGTGTATTCCTGAGTTGCGGATAATTCCGTGGTGTAAATTTGTAGTTATGCCCCTTTTTCGGCATTTTCTAGATTAGTCCCTGAAAATTGATAAATCACCAAAACTCGTGGAATTTGTTAGATAAAACTCTAGCCTTCTAGATTTTGATGTATGTTTCAAGCCTTTTGATATATAAAATGTTGACGCTATCCACCGTCAACAACTCCCCCAAGCTTACCTTTTGCTAGTCCCTTAGCAAAACCTAGAGTTGGATCAGGAATTGCTACACTGTTTTTATTCTAACAAGTACACATGCTCTCAAACAAAAATTTCCTCTGGATTAGACAAAACTGCTCTAACTTTCAAACTCACCCATATTACCTTTAACTATAGAGCTTTTAACCTTCACATGGGTCTTGAGTAATTGAAAGACAGAACAATCAAGTCAAGCACTACGTCTCAAATTCTTCACTCAACTAATATTCCAGAGTTTTGCAAGTTTTCACAATAAAACTCAGAGCTTAATTGTATAACACCCTCAGTCTCTTAAAGTATGTGGTATTTGTGGATCTCACTGAGGCATCCATGATGTTATGCCTCCCTAATTCTAGGGATTACAGTGGTGTTTGTTGGAGTGGCATTAAACAAGGATAAGTATACTTGCAATTCATATATTGTAGAGTCAAACAATGGATCTATAGAGAATCGAGTCATACAATCAAACCAAGATGTGCATGTGTATGGAATATGGTGGATAGGTGTATATGTGGTGGCTAATTCTAATTCTACTTTGCTCTTCAGAATGAATCTCTCTTCTTCTTTAGACTTCCAGAACTTCTCAGAAAAATATGGGCTATCTTTATTCTTTTTATCTTCTTTCTTCTTCTTTTTTTTACAATTGAGAAGCGGGCATTTGAGTACCCATTGTTTTAATGCTGAGACACTTGTCCATCTTTTACCCCCTTTTATTTTTGCATAGCCACATGCATCCTTAGATATAATGATTGATTGAAGAGATAACAATAAAAGACTTAGAGCAAATAAACAAAGGCTGTCCTATGGGTTTATGAATATTTTTGGGTGTTTTCTCCCAGTGTCGGAGACAAACATTTTGAGGTGGATGTGGATAGAAATGGAAAATGGTTGCGCTTACTCTCAGGGTAAGAGTAGTGCGTATATGGATAGAGTGTGTGAGTGATCTTGATTTTAAAAAGCATGACAGGACTCTCTTAAGTATACACAAAGGTTGACTGAACTCAATGTAAAGTAAGTAGTATACATGAGCAAAGGTTTCCTATTCTAAATATGTATCATATATGGCTTTGGTAGGAATTCAACTTTGTTATACAAGAGCTCATCATGTAAGGTTTTGATTTTTTTGATTTTTTTAAAAGATAAATCTTCAGAATTTAGCATCGTTAGGAATAAGATAAATAGCAGCTCAGACTCTGTTATATCATATCCGTCAATCACCTAGACTTAGCTCAAGCATATTACTCCATAAGTTTCAGGTTCAAAGTAAATTATCAAGTTAAAGCAATCGTATCCAAAACTTAGGAGAACTCAAGGTTGAAAACTAAGTACTTGAGAGACTTCCAACAGAGCAACTATTCATCATCTCCAAAATAAAATTTTCTAGTTCATAATTGACTCTAGACACACTCTAATTAACTAAAACTGCCTAAGACTTCTTTTTATTGATTTTTAGATTTTATTTAACTAAAGACTCACAAAAGACTCAACAGACGTGTACCTTCATGTGCCCACATATTTTTGGTATTTTATAACTATAGGACAGACTCGATAAATCGCATAGGTATAGTTACCTGATAACTAGGAGATGCTCCTCCCCCAAGCTAGATGTTTACCATATTTCGCTTGAACGATCTTTTAGAGTAAGATTAGTAGTGGTGACCCACTGACCAGTCTCACTCCTTAATTGCATAATCCTATAGATGTGTACTCCAACAAAAAAACCAAAACTCGAGGCTCGAATATGATAAGGGGTTAGCGGTCAGCCAAATGAGTAATTGATTATCTTTATGAGCAGATATGAATATGTAGCACGCTTCTTATATATTTTTGTACTTTTCTATTTATAATGCAAAGAAAAGAGAATTTATTTTTTTGTGCTACCATAGTGAATATTCTTACGGGGTAAACCATAAGCCTAATACTTTGGAGTGTTTTTAAGGTTTTATGATAAAGCAGTAAAGAATTTTTATTTTGTTTTTAAACATGCAAAAGAGTAAATGTATAAAGTAATTAGATAACTACCATTGTTACCTTATGGCAAGGGTGCGGTATGTAAAGTCTACCGACAGGACAGGGTCGGGGAGAGTACTTACTTATAGGATTCGTTGTCTGAAGAAGCCTCAGACAATTCTTCATTTTGCCATGATATCTCTTTATTCTCTTCCAACCATCTTTGATTTTATTCATGTATTTCCCTTGCTTCTTGCTCAGCAATTTGCTCCATTCTCTCAGCTTCTTTGTCCCACTCGTTCCAGTGAGGTTTTATTGCTTCTTGTTTAGTGATTTGATCCACGTACCTTGTAGCTTCACTAGGATAGTCCCCTCCTTCTTTCCTTGTGAGCCGGTTTTCTCTACGGTGGGATCGGTGTCTCCTGTTTCGAATCTTCTAGGACGAATTATTGTCAGTGTAACTATTAAAGTCGCAACGTACCTTTCCAATGGGTAGATGGAAGTGGACTTGTCCAGATCTCATGTAGAGGATTGCATTGGCTGTGTTAAGGAAAGGTCTTCTCAAATGATAGGTGTATCGTCATCTTCCTGCATGTCAAGAACCAAGAAATTTACGGGTATATAATAATCTTTAATCTTTACCGTGACGTTCTTTGCTATGCCTTCTAGGAATCTTGTTGATAAGTCCGCCATCTGTAGCTGTATATAGGTTGGGTATAATGGTTCATCACCAAATAGATAATTGTACGCTACCTTTGACACAACGTTGACCCCTGATCTAGTGTCACAAAAGGTCTTGGAAAAACCATTTGCTTGATGGTGCATTCAATAGTCAGGACTCCTGGGTCTTCTCTTTTGACAATGTATGGTGGTGCTAACAGGTGGTCATATTCGGTGTTAACCGAATTGATCAGTTGAACCGTCTCTTCTGAAATTTGGCTAAGCTCACTCTTCCTCCTTCTTCTATTGTTGTTGTTCTTCTTCTTCTTGGGCTCGGCTGATTGTTGGGTTTGTTCGTACGGCTTCTGTGGGAATGCGGGAGTTGTGAGGATACGGTTCTTGAATGAGAACTTCTCCTTCTTGTTCTTGATAGAAAACACAATCCTGGCGTGCTCTGCATAGATTATGGCTTTAGTTGTGCATAAGAATGGTCGGCCTAGTATGATAGGTGCTCTTTCATCCCCTCCAATCTCCATGACTACAAAGTCAACGGGGACATAGGATTGTCCCACTCGAACAATAGCTTCTTCCAAAACTCCTTCGGGGTAGCAAATAGACTGATCTGTAAGATGCAAACGCATGGTTGTGTACAACAAAGGATCTCCTAGAATCTTCTCATAAATTACCTTGGGCATAATGCTGACACTTGCGCCGAAATCACAGATAGCCTCTGGAAAGGTGTGACATCCTATCGAAATAGGAATGACAAGCCTTCTAGGGTCTCCTTTCTTTTCAGGGAGTGAGTGGTCAACCCACTGCACATCCGCTGGTTGAGTGTAGTAATGACCTACATTGTGAATATCGACAAGATTTGCAGTTTCTAAATCTCCTAATTGGCCTAGATCCTTACCTTTTTCTATTGGAGGAACAGCAGCTGCCAGTTGAGCTAATTGTGATTCTAACATTTTATTGAAGCTGTGTTGGTTTTTAATAGCAGAAGCAAAGGTATCTAGTCTAGTGTTTATATTTTCTAAAGCTTTATCATTCAAAGTTACCTTTTTAAATATTTGGTCTAGCAATTTAGATTGACCAGCAACTAGATCTCGTAAAGGTGGCAAATTGTAATTGCTGTAAATATTGTTACTTTAGAAATTACCTTATAGTGGTTGCTGATTCCATCCTTGATTTGATTGATTCCATCCTTGACCTTGTTGAGGACGATAGTTGGTGTTGTTGTTGATGTAGTTTACGATCTCTTGGATTTCAGGACAGTTGACTGCTGAGTGTCCTGTGTTTCCACATTCTTCACAATTCATGTAGGAATCATTAATGTGCATAACTTTTTTCTTTTCAGTTACTCTATCTTCAAGTTTCTTTATGATGAGGTCTAGCTTTTCGGTGAATGTATTGACTTCCTTGAGATGATGAGTGCCTACTACTCTCTTTCGAGGTTGAGCACGTTCTTCATTCCAGCTTTGATTTGAGGCCATTTTCTCAACGAGTGCTGTTGCATCAGCGAGCTTAAGTGACAAGAAAGCTCCTCCAGCTGTAACATCCATGGACTCACGAGTACTAGAGACTAGTCCATGATAGAAAGTCTGCATAAGTAGCCAATCCTCCATTCCATGATAAGGGCGTTCTGCAATGTAATCTTGAAAACGTTCCTATGCTTCGGTAAATGATTCATCATGTTGTTGCTGAAAGCTTAAAATCTTTCCACGCAGTGCAGTGGTCTTGCCTGTTGGAAAGAATCTGGCCAGGAAAGCAGTAGAGCATTTGTCCTATGTAGTGTTGGTTGCCTTGTTGTTATAGAACCACTGTTTTGCTTTCCCCAGCAGTGAAAATGGGAATAGGCAAAGTAAGATAGCATCTTTTGGTACATCTTTGATCTTGAAGGTGCTGCATATCTCCAGAAAGTGTTGTAAGTGTGCACTTGCATCTTTATGTGCCTTTCCACAAAACTGATTTGCTTGCACCATAGTGATAAGCTCAGGCTTAAGCTTAAATTCATTGTTTCCGATATCGACATTAGGTCCAGTACGGATGTTGGCGGTTGTTGGAGCAGAGAACTTCACAGTAAGCGCCTTCTCACCCATAGCTTCAAAAACTGGTGTCAAGTTAGCTTCTAATTCTTCTCGATTCTTCTCCTTCGATGATGGAGCTTGCTCTTATGAAGAACAAGTTTCAAAGTGGAGGGTGTTCTTGACGGTGATTCAAAAATATCCCTCGTTATTGCAAACTTCTTTCTTTTTAAGAGTTTCTCCGATCTTCTGTATAGTTGTCCCAAGATCAAAAACCATTCATTCATTTATTACCCCGCATAAGATACACAAGTAGACGAAACAAGGGTAAGCCTGTTTGAGTTAGAGGTCCATTGGGTGATCGATCTTATTGTGGTGCATATGGTTATCAATACTTTCCTAAGTTTATTAGTCTTCCCCGGCAACGGTGCCAAAAATGCTTGTTGGCATTTCTAACGTCACTGCAATAAACCTCAATTTCCTATCCCACGCAATGACACTAGAAATATTGGTACTAATTAACTTGCCTTTAGCAACTAGCCACTAGCCTTTCTACCCTTAGTCCTAACTATAAAACTAGGTTATCATCCCCAATTGTGAAGCTAGGAATAAACTCTGGTACTAAATCTTATCATTTTATGTGACTAGGCGTAAATAAATAAAGATGAATATAAACTAAGAATGATTCTGCAAGCGAACAGATAATTATACCATTGTAGCATTTTACCTAGAGTATTACCAGATTGTCATTTATATTCTACCACTAGGAAGGCATTGCTAAGAAGCTATTCTACAGTATTGATAACACTTATATACACAGTGAATAAGAGATGTAGCCAATGTCAACTCTCCTCAATAACAGGAAGGTGTCACAAGATAAATAATAGATAAATAATAAATATGATAAGTATGATCACTCATCTCTTAATAATATCAATTCACTCATAGCAATTCTAGACATGTTAACGTCGCCTAATCATTTAATAGAGAAATAACTCCTAAGTATTCAAGCTACAAATCAAAGCTACTTCATTTAATGCAAGTATGTCTAACAATCATAGCTAAGTTATACTACTATAGTTCCCTAACACATCGGAAGAAAAGATGAGTACAGGAACCTCCTCTTAACCTGACAATTCCACTCTACCAATCCACCGTACGGGGAAAGGCCTACAAAGGACTCAATGAGTCTGTCACACCCACGATCTACCTCACTACCCGGCACGACTGGGTATATTCGCAGATAAGTAATGCATCTAGGCACCATGCCTGTACACAACCTACCACTCACCAACCGATCGAATTGATGAACGCTATACGAACCAGTGTATGAATATAATAGCAAACTAACTATACTAGACATATTAAAGTAGACAATGAACAATACAAGCAAGAACATAATGATGAAGAATAATATTGCTAGTAATGATCGTACAAACGCAGATATTACAATAAGAAAGAAAAGCTTAAGAACTATACCAGACTCTTCTCTTCTTGACAACGTCGAGAATCCAAGATCGATGAAGAACTTGACTTCCTCTACTCTAGATCTAACTAGGCTAAACTATGAACTAGAAGGCTATGAGGAACTAGAACTTGAAGCTCTAGATGACTTGATCACCAAATATCTCAAGATGGAATGAATGAATAAGTTAGGGTTTCCAGGGCTCCACTTATATAGCCCGATGGGATGCACTATAGCTGTTTGATCAAACCGACTTCACGTAGGGCTGAGATTGATCCTCAAAGGCAGTGGAGGTACATTCCAGAAGATGACAGGTGGGACCCACAGGGGGGTGCCACCCGGCATAGTTGGTGGGGCCGGCCTGCCCCACCTGGAGGCGGCTCCTCCTCTCCTTCGCTCCGGTGTCTTCTAGATCCTTCTAGAGTAGTTTGGCGTATTCCTGAGTTGCGGATAATTCCGTGGTGTAGATTTGTAGTTATGCCCCTTTTTCGGCGTTTTTCGGATTAGTCTCCTCAAAATTGATAAATCACCAAAACTAATGAAATTTGTTAGATAAAACCCTAACCTTCTAGATTTCGATGTACGTTTCAAGCCTTTTGATATATAAAACGTTGACGCTATCCACCATCAATAGTTAACTTTGTCTATTTATAAGAGAAGCAAAATGGTCATTTTAGTACAAAACAATACTATTGCTATGTAGTTCTCATCATGAAGAGTGTAGAATATTTTATGTATAATTTTTGGAGACTTATACGATTTTATATATATTGTAAAATTATTTTATTAGGCACGGTATTCACCAAGAAATTTGACAAGAAGTGGAGCATCCACTAGTAAACTGCTCTATTTTTGTATGTCCTTAACAAAGAGGAGTCCCTTTTAGATTCTGTAGCCAATTTTCCTTAATAATAAGAACATTTGAAACCTAGAAACTAGGATAGTTTCTATATATATTTATTAGGTCAACTTCATCTATATTCAATAGGTTGCCACATAAGTATTTTTTTATGACATCACAATGTTTTTAAGAACAGTGTCATGGATTAAATGCCAATGAAACAAAAAGAACCAAACTCTGCATTGAAATGATTGTTTAATGTAGATTTTATTGTATTTTATACTCTTAGAAATAACTCCATAAAACTCTCCAGGGAGGATTGGGTTTGGTTAGTATAGTGTCTTCATGGTTTGATGAGCATAGAAACTACTCGCTTTGCCTAAAAAATAAATAAGTTTCTTTATTTATATGATTCATGATTGTTGGGAATAATGATTACTTATTTTGAGAATATCACTTTGAGACAAATCCTAAAATTATTTGAGTCTTCTATTTGAAGTTATTTACAGTCCTAAATATTTATTTTTTAGATTTTAAAATTCAAAATTTAGAATTACTAAATGACTTTGAATGTGCAGATGGTTAATACCAAAATTGAAGTGGAATATGATGCGTTAAAAAAGGGGCAAGCAACGAATACTCATATGCATAGCTGTAGTCATGGTCATCGTAATTGTTTTACACTTTAAGCATCTACTTGTTGGTCCAACGCCTATATGGACGGCGCTTTAATTTTTTTGTTGCGCACACATGGACATGCTGCAGTATTGGGCACATGAAACGTAAGATTAGGACAAAGGACCGTCATTTTGTCTGAGTCAACTAGCTACAGATTATTTGTTGTAAAAAAAAACTAGCTATAGATTAAGGATGGAACCGGACAATGGCCAATTGGGATTCATATACTTTAGTTGAATGGGAAACCACTCTAATTTCAACTATTGGAGCATGTGAGGCCAGTTCCTATCGACGATGGTTTCAGTGGTATTAATTAAGGTGGTGTTAATTAAGGTGTAGTATGCAAAACGCTCATGTGGCATTAGAATTAAGGAGAGATAATAATCTTTTTATAAATTTTAGTCCATCAACCTAGGATGTCTAATTTGCCCCTAATTAATAACACCCATGCACATGCAAAGCCGCGGGTGGGTGGGAGTACTCTCCGTCAGCACAAACCCAAGACATATTGGCCCATTTTAGGACCTCTTGAGGAGCTAATGGAAAGAGGAAAAAAAAACCCATTTGCCTATCTTTTGTCCACCTATTTGGATTCCTATAGCAAAAAATAGGCTAAAATGCAGAACTAAAGTTTTACCATTAGATCGAAACATAGCTTTAATTGTCATGTTAGCCAACCGAGTACACTACTAAAAAAACATTTGTTGGGACGGCTCTAGAGGGTTTGTAGATGTGGTTTCTATAACCAACTCTACCCATCCATCTCTACAAATCATAGATTTATAGGAGTGGTTGGCCAACCGCCCTTATAAATTTGATTTATAGAGGCAGGTCATTATTGAGCTGCCTCTACAAATCGTTTTCCAGATTTCATAAAACCAAAAAACACAAAACAAGGACAAAAAGCAAAAAAAAAGGTTTCACCTCGGGGAGGCTCCACTTGCTAGCCACCGGGCAAAGATGGTCGACGACGCAAATCGGCATTTTCACGTGAAAATTGCGTGGTCAATGCAGTTGCCGGCCTTCGAACCTTCGACCTCTCTCTCAAATGTACCCTCCTCTACCGCTCCGCCCTGTTGTCTTTTGTGTCCGCTACCGATTTCGGACCTCCTCATTTTATAATGAACTGAGTTTAAATTAAGAGTTTAAGACCCTAAAATTTAAATTAAGAGTTTGAGACCCTAAATGAATTCAAATAAAAAAGTTATCAACTATAAAGTTTTATAACTTTTCGAGATTTACAACTTTTATTTTAGCCGTTTGTCCATCCAAGATCGTTTTATAAATTCAAATTTCAAATTTTTAGAAATTCAAATGTAGTTTCTATTGACAAGATGGATTCCAATAAAAAGTTATCAACTATAAAGTTTCATAACTTATGGAGAACTACAACTTTCATTTTGATCATTTCTCTACCCGATGTCATTTGAAAAGGTCAAATTTCAAATTTGAGAAAGTCAAATGTAGTTTTTCTTGACAAAATGATTTCAAATGAAAAGGTTGTCAACTGCAAAGTTGTATGACACATCAATAACTACAACTTTTATTTTGATCATTTCTCTATTTGATAAAGTGGTACTCACATTATTCAGAAATGGCATATCACTCGTATAGTTCCATAAACTTCAAGAGAGATTTGTCTATTTGTAGGAGTGGCTCATAACACTAGCCGTCCCCTATAAATACATTTGTAGAGACGATTTGGACTCTATATAGAGCCACCCCTACAAAAGGTAGACGTTGCTACAAATGTTTTTATAGTAGTGATAATTAATTGCAACATCGATACTCCAAGATGTCTCTGTTGACACCTCTTAACGTCACCATGTAAAACACCAGGTTGTCATCCCCAGCAGTGACATCGAGAGGTGTGGTATTAAATCATGCAACTATCTTTGAAAATATATAAATAGGTATCTACAAGTGCACAGATAAAAAATACCATTGTAGCATTTTATTGGGAGTCAACCCAATTGTCGTATTTATTTAATCCCATAGGAAAGGACAGCTAGAGAATATTGATGTGTATATATACTTAGATAGAATCAACATGACAAGGACATACTTATGTAGGGGTAAGCCAAATAGATATATATGATGAGTCTAGGGTAATGATAAATCACTCAGAGATAGAAATAGAAACTTTCTAATATAGCAAGGCAAAAACAGAAGATTAATTAAGAGGTTGAATTCCTATGTAGTGTCAGATTACTAAGTATTTACATCTACTCTAGTACATCACTTTCATCTATAGCATTGATGACTCTAAAGTACCCACAAGGAACATCACTAGGGAGGTTTGTGAACATAGCACGCTCCTCCTTCGCAACCACGTTCTGCTAGTCTTATAAACGGGGGGGGGGAGGAGGGATACATAGGACTCAACAGGAATATCACACCCACGATCTACCACCAAACCCGGCCTACAAGGTGCATTCGTAGGTAGAGTTCATCACGTATCTAGACTAGTGGGTGTGGTGGATCGTGGGTGTGATATTCCCATATCTAAGCACCACGTTTACATAATATCTACCACTTAACCCACTCAAGTAATGAGCTAAGCGCTTTACGATCATATGATATAGTTCATCATCAATCAATACTATATCAAGCAAAATACTAGAATAAACTAGGAGCTTAATAAACTGAAACATAATAATTAAGAGCAAATTCACAATGAAAAGAGGGGTACAAAGCTATACCAGCCTCCGGATGATGACTCCAGAATCCTGAGCATAGCTCAACTCTACTTAAACCTTGCTAGCTAATGGCTAACTAGGTCTTGAAGTATTGGAGTTCTAATCTAATTCTCTGAGGATGGAACCCTTCGCTGTCTCTGAGAGAGGAAATAATGAATTAGGGTTTCTTGGGCTCTCCTCCCGGGGGGTCCTGCCGTTCTTTTATAGCCCGGTGGAGTGAACGTGAGCCATCGGATCAAATCGATATTGGCGGATGGCTGAGATCTCTCCTTAAATACGGTGGAGAAACCTGGACGAAGCGGACCACGAAAGGTTCCTGGGCCAGACCGGCCGATCTAGAGTGGGACCGGCTGGTCCCACCCTGGGCCCGCTTGGCCTCCACTTCGGTGCACTGCCTTCTGGTCTCTTCTAGAATATTTCTATGTTGCCATGTCATCCATTTGTGCATTCCATGCTCCGATATGCTTCTGGGATTGCGTCTTTTCTGATATTCACCTGCAGAAACAGTGAAACACCAAAACTCGTGGAATTCGGTTAGTGTAACCCCTATTCCTACAATGATGCTCTAAATTGTACCCTCTTTGGTGTTTAGTTGACCTATAGATTTTGTAATTCACAGCCATCAACAGTCTCCTATTATAGCCAAAATGAAAAACCAACACACGCCTGGTATATGGTGGGACTGAGGGAGTAATTCATAAGAAAACTATACCATCTAATTTTATAGTTATGACTGCCCTAAATATAGGCAGTGATGCACACAGATTAATAAAAGCTTCTTGAACCCTAGGGCTTTGATGCCACTTTAATAGGGTCTACATTACACAGAGAGAAGTATGCACGTAAACAATGGAAGAGACAGTTTCCCATGACCCCCACGTCGTCTCCCTCACAAGGCGACTCAGGGTGATCGGCTGCCCACTGAAAATCTACCCTGCCACTGGCTGCTCCCTGGCTGTTGCGTCACTCCCTAGCAATGATGACGGTGGCCATGACGGCGCTATAATAGGGGCGGCTGTCCGCACCTCTTTTCTCTTTCCCTCGTTCCTCTCCCTCCACCTTCCAGCTTTGACCTCATCACTGGTTAGGTCGTCGCTGGCCAACGGAGGCCATATTCGGCTAGGCTTTCCCTTGATCTACTCTTTTCAGTGCCAGACATGAGCTCCCACACCTTCCTGTTCCTATGGAGGAGATGAGACGGTCGATTCCAGCCAGCGCTTAAAGCCTGGTGGCCAGTCCAAGGCTGTGGCCATGTGCTGCCCTGTCCCTATGCTCAGCTATCGCAAGCCAGTGGCCAGCTCCTCTCCCGTAGCTCTCATGGGCACCTAGCGTCCGTGCGCCTGGGTGGCCGGAGTCTGGCTCGACCGTAGCGTCCGCGTGTTGCCTTGCCGCACGCTTGACTGTAGCAGTAGCGATGGCGTCTGGCTTAGCTCCCGTGGCCCCGGTGGCTGGGCTTTGTGTGTACCTGGCGTCTGTGCGGCTAGGCGGTCGAAGCCTACAACTCTTGGCTGTCTCCAACCTTGCAGCAACTGTCTTGTTTGCTTACTATGGCAGTAGGCACATTTCCTGTGACTAGGTGCCTAGCTAGGTCGGATGTCGGTCAGACCTTACACGTGCACCTGATGTCCATACAACTAGGGCCTAGCTCGACTAGGGACGGCTGTCTTGTTCCTCTAGCGCAGATCTTGCGTCATCTCGTTGGCGATGGATTCTTGGGCTGAGCCTGTGCGCGCTTCATATCCTTCGACGCTTGTCTGGCAGATGCTTTGCTGCCGATGTCTCTTTCCTGGTGGATACTGGCCATCTTGGTTCCTCTCTAGTAGGTACTTTGTTGCTGTCATCATATCGGCTTCCTTGGCGGATGTTTGGCCGCTGAGCCTTTTAGTCTTTTCCTTGGTGGATATTTTGCTGCCACTATTGTTGGAAGCTTGCCTCATCGCTGTTGGTATATTTTAACGCAAATAGAAAAGATCCGCAAGCGCACGGATACCGCTGTAGCTTTCACCTAGGAGTATTCCAAGGTATCAATTTTCCATGAGGAACACGAAGTGTACTAGTAACGAATCAAGAGCGTCCAAGGATAGAAAAGGTAATGTTTTTGGTGGGTAGAGAGAGGTTGTCTAAGGTCAACTAGATAACTAAGGATTAGGCTTACTATACTTAACTTACTTTGGAGTAATAGTATCTTTCTAACTCTCGAAAAGATGAGAAAGAAGTAGTTGGTGAAGGCTGCCAAAAGCTCTACGAAACACCAACTCCGACGTGGTGGAATACGAAGGCCAAAAGAGCTGTCACCTCTAGAGGTTACCACAACTAACCGTAAGAATTAGGCGCAAACTCAGGTAAACACTAGTCTAGACACCACGTCTACACTAACGATTACTACTCTAGCTATGCGCAATAACTAAAGCACTCAATACGAGCGAAGATCCCGTAAGCAAAGTAAAGTAAGAACTAACCTTAATTAAATAGAGAACTTAGAGTTACCGACAGAAGATCCTGAAGATGAATCGATGATGAATCGTCTCCGTAGAGGTACAAAGTTGAGGGGATCCGACAGGCCGGCTCCACCTTCTACTCTCTCCTCTCCTCTTTCCCTATTTTCTAATGACTCCTGAGAGGTTGATCCATTCAAGGGACCCCTCTTAGATGAGCCTCCCTCAGAGAATATGAATTAGGGTTTTATGGTGAGTGCCTCCCCCTAGGGTCTGGGGCCGCTTTTATAGAGTCGAGTGATTAACGTGAGCCCTTGGATCAAACCGACATTGGCGGGCGGCTGAGATTCTTCCTCAAAGGCGGTGGAACCCATGGGCCAAAATTGGGCCAAAATGGCCAAAAACCCAGACCAACCGGTCTCCCCCTGTGACAGGTGGGTCCCACCTTTCGCGGGTGGTTTCTGGTGTCTTCTAGATCCTTCCTGTATAGGTGCCGCTTGCAGGTGTGATATCTTTTCGTCCGGGACTCCAAATATAGCAAATGATATGTCCGTTTTGATCATCTCGACGAGCCCATCGCAATGGTGCATTCTAATCCATCATTTGAGATACTTTTATACTATCATATTGGTCAACTTTGATAACTCTTCTAGTATGTACCTGTAGAAACAATGATTCACCAAAACTCATAGAACTTGTTAGAATTAAACCCTACAACTAAGGTTTGTGATTCATTTCATGTTATTATATACAATAGTTAATGGTTTATGATTGACATTAAGGACCATCAGCAATCGCTATCATTGTTTTACTACATATGCTACCAATGTGTTGTAATTTTGTCATAGGCTTAGTGTTTTGGGTCTTCCTTTCAGACTATATTGGTAATCCTTCGATTACTTGTGAGTCCTAAGTCACTTGTAACATTTATCTTCTACTTAATGAAAAACAAGCCACATGGTACGATCACGAAAAAATGATGAGAGAGACAAAGGGGTGATTTCTGAGTTAATGGTTCACTTCATTCGGTGAATGAGCAAGCCCGGCCCTAGGGGGTGAGGGACGTCCGTCCCAGGTCCAAGATTTGGATGGGCCCCTAGGTATGTATATGTATACACAAGTACTCTACTAGTAATAGGAATCACGGCAAATACGATACGCTGGTCACGCTATATGCCGACTTCCCATCTTCCGTGATGAGCGCGAGTATGCAACCTTTCATTTCCTTCGTGCGCTGCGGCATGCGTGGGCGTGTGTGGGGCTTGGCGGCGTCGGCGTTCCAATAGGCGATAGGGCCCTCCCTCCCATCCTTGATCGGTAGATCCCTTATTCCCTATGCCATCATACATTCATCCCGTTCTCGCTTGACGGCTTCGGCAGTTCCAAAAGAGTCACCACCGGCCACCACAAAGAAAGTAGTCAAGCGAAGGTATAAATCTGAAATTTAGTTATTATTCACTAATTGATTAATTGTTTGTCACGTCACCCCTGCTTTAGAAATTGTAGTTACTAATTAATTATTTCTACAATATCACAAGAGAGGTTAAATAGATTGACGATATTATGCATTGGGAAGTGATTGTTGGATGAGATTGATATTGAAACCATCATCGATGACTTCGCATCAAGGAATGTTAAAAAAATATTTTGAGGTAATTCAATATATATATATACAAATTACAAAACTAAGGAAGGTGTTATTATTGGCCGTGCTCATGGTAAGTGTTTGACAAGGAACACTGACGACGAAAAAAAGTTAAGGAATCATGCATGTGTAGAAGTGAACTGCATAATAGGATATGAGCTATTTTATTGAATTTTGCAAATATATAGCTCAATAAGGTCATGGCATTAATGAACTAACAAAGAGAGTATATAATGCAGATGCTCATAGTGAAATAGACTATTCATGGTGGTAATAAACGGTAATGAAGCCAATGATTTTACAAATTGTCTATGGAATGATTGTGATAAGGTACATAAATACCATCTAGCCAATTGAATCTGTGGCTATGAGGAAGGAATATGGGGGCCTTGGAGTCCCAAATTTGAGAGATTTGAACATCTATCTTTTAGCCTCATGGATAAGGAGATATGATCAAGGTAAGGATAAGCTCTGGACAGAGCTTCTAGACCACAAATATAATACTAATAAGCCTAATATTTTTCAGACCAGACACATTGGTGCTTCACATTTTTTGAAAGGGTTTATGTGGGCTGCTCAGGCTGCCAAAATGGGGGTTTAGATGGGTTATTGGCAATGGAAGGAAGGTTAGGTTTTGGGAGGACAATTGGTTAGGCTCTTCCAGTCTGGCCATCCAATACTGGAAATTGTATAGGTGGGTCAATGAGAAGAATAAAACTAGAGTCTCTTTGGGATGGGTTAAGTGAGGAGGAGGATTCTTTGGTTTGGCAATTCACATCAAATGAGACATACTCTGTTCAATCCCTATATAAAGTCATCAATTTCAGAGGCATCCGACCAGTATTTATTTCAGCCATTTGGGACATAAAGACCCCCTAGTGTTTAGTACTTCCGATGGCTAGTAAGTAAGAATAAGGTCCTGACTAGAGATAACTTGAGTATTCAAAGGAAAGTAGAAGACCTCACTTGTTTGTTTTGTGTGGAACAAGAATCAGTGCAATATCTATTTTTCGATTGTGCACTAGCTCGACAACTTTGGTTGGTTTTATCTAGTATCTTTGAGGTACAACTTGGAGGGTCTTTTGATGTTATAGGAAAATTCTGGTTAAGTAATAGGCGTAATGGTGTGCTAGATACTTTCACTGGTGGTGCTATATGGAGCCTCTGGAAACTTAGAAATGATTTGTGTTTTTAGAGAACATCATGGAGGGGTATGGCTATACTCCTCTACCAACTGGCGACAATGCTACACAAATGGGAGATCCTCTGCCTAGTGGAGAAGCGGGACATCTTCTCCCAGAAGGTGATGATGATCAAGGAAGCTGCCCCACAAGTCGTCTGGATTCGGTGGAAGTAAGTGCTGGAATAGATCAATGGTGGCATGCTGCTAGAGGAGCAGGCCTGCAACAAGGCATTTGCGGGTGATAAATGTCGACTAAGAGAAGAAAGCAAGAGTCTGGAGCCTGTTTGTGGGTGATATTGTGCTTCTAGTCGAGATAAAATCTATCCATTCATTTGCATTTCCTCTTCCCCTCATCCACAGGATCTTCTACTCCGCACTTTTTCCTCGATGCTCTCCACCACACGGCCAGCAAAGGCCAACGCCCATGACACGGTGAGTCGGGGTGAACCTGCGTGCAGCGGGGGCGTGAACACAGGCAGTACGAGCAAGGAGCATGGCAGTGTGCGAACCTGGGTAAGGGTCAGAGAGGAAGGCCCCTAGCCATTGATTCGTTCTAGTGCAGTGAAGAGCTCGGAGGTGCTTGTCATGGCAGTATCAGAGAGGCACCCATGTGGCGGTGCCTGTCCCTGCACCACACTAGATAGAGATTATTTGGAGCGCTGGTGAAGGAGATGAGTTGAGGAAGCTGCGAGGATTGCCAGTCGACTACCGACATCGGGTCCTACAGGTTCTGCATGACAGTCATGTGAGCTCCCATCGGCAGCCACATGCGTGAGGCTCCATGACGGCACAAGTTCTTACCGGTGGATGCGTGCAAGTCTCTATGGAATTCATGCAATCTTTGGGAGAACGCGGGCGAGTGGCCTACAGGGACATGGTGCCAGGCGGCCTGAGGTAACCATCACCGAAAGCACCCACGCTGTTGACGGTGGATAGCGTCAATATTTTATATTTCAAAAGACATGAAACATACATCAATATCTAGAAGGCTAGGGTTTTATCTAACAATTTCCATGAGTTTTGGTGATTTACCAATTTGCAGGGATTGAATTAGAAAACACCAAAAGGGGCATAACTATAAATCTACACCACGGAATTATCCGTAACTCAAGAATACCTCATTCAAGGTTGAGCCAGTTGAAGATCAAGTCATCTAGAGCTTCAAGTTCTAGTGCCTCGTAGCCTTCTAGTTCATAGTTTAGCATAGTTAGATCTAGATTAGAGGGAGTCAAGGCGTGTTAATCAGTCTTGGATTCCGGAAGTTGTCAAGAAGAGAAGAGTCTGGTACAGTTCTTAAACTTTTCTTTCTTATTGTATTATCTGCGTTTGTATGATAATTACTAGCAATATTGTTCTTCATCTTAGTTTAATTATTATGTTCATTGTCTACTTCAATACATCTAGTTTAGTTGGTTTACTATTATATTCATGCAATGGTTCGTATAGCGCTTATCTAGTTGATCATATGGTGAGTGGTAGGCAATATGTAGACATGGTGTCTAGATGCTTTGCTTATCTGTGGATATCCCCAGTTATGTCGGGTAGTGAGGTAGATCGTGGGTGTGACAGACCTATTGAGTCCTTTGTAGGCCTTCCCCCATACAGTGGATTGGTAGAGTGGGATTGTCAGGTTAAGAGGAAGTTCCTGTACTCATCTTTTCCTGTACATTGCTCCGATGTGTTTGGGAACTATGGTAGTATAACTTGACAATGATTACTAGATATACTTGCACTAGTTGACGTAGCTTTGACATGTAGTTAAATACACAGAAGTTATTTCTCTATTACCTGATTAGACAATGCTGACATGATTAGAGTGCTATGATGGACTAGTATCATTAGGAGATGACTGATTAATGACTCATTATCATTATCATTATATCATATTATTTATCTTGTGACTTACCCCTGTTATGAGTAGAGTGTATGACATTGGTTACATCATCTATTCAATGCATATACATATACATGTTATCAATACTATAAAGTAGCTTCTTAGTAATGCCTTCCTAGTGGTAGAATATAAATGACAACCTAATAATACTCTAGGTAAAATGCTACAACGGTATAATTATCTGTGCCTTGCTTGCAGAATCATTCTTAGTTTATATTCATCTTTATTTATTTCTGCCTAGTCACATAAAATGATAAGATTTAGTACCAGAGTTTATTCCTAGCTTTACAATTGGGGATCACAACCTAGTTTCACAATTAAGAGTAAGGGTAAAGAGACTAGTGGCTAGTTGCTAAAGGCAAGTTAATTAATACCAACATTTTTAGCGTTATTACGTGGGATAGAGATTTAGAATTTATTGCAGTGACGTTAGAAATGCCAACAAGCATTTTTGGCGCCGTTGCCGGGGAAGGCTAATAAACTTAGGAAAAGTATTGATAACATATATGCATTACGAATAAGACTGATCACCCAATTGACCTCTAACTCAAACAGGCTTACCCTTGTTCTATCTATTTGTATATCTTATGCAGGGTAATGAATGAATGAACGGATTTGCTCTCCCAGACAATTACGTTGAAGATCCAGAGAGACTCTTACGAAGAAGGAAGTTTGCTGATACGAGGGACATTTTTAAATCGCCATCAAGAACACCTTCCACCGAAGCTCAATCTTCGAGAAATCAAGCTCTAACATCCGAAGGAGAAGAATCAGAAGAATCAGGAAATTTAGCACCAGCTTTTGAAGCTGTGGCTGAGAAGACGCTACGTGAGTTCTCTGCTCCAACAACCGCCAACATCCGCACTGGACCTAATGTCAATATTGGTGACAATAGATTTAAACTCAAGACTGCTCTTATCACTATGGTTCAAGCTTGTCAGTTTTGTGGAAAGGCTCATGAAGAAGCAAGTGCATATTTACAACACTTTCTAGAGATTTGCAGCACCTTCAATATCAGAGGAGTACCAAGAGATGCTATTCTACTCTGCCTTTTCCCATTTTCACTTCTAGGAAAAGCAAAACAGTGATTCTATAATAACAAGGCAACCAACACTATATGGGACAAATGCTCTACTGCTTTCCTAGCAAAGTTCTTTCTAACAGGCAAGACCAATGCTCTACGTGGGAAAATCTCAAGCTTTCATCAACAACATGATGAATCGTTCACCGAGGCATGGGAACGTTTTCAAGATTATATTGCAGAATGTCCTCATCATGGGATGGAGGATTGGCTACTTATGTAAACCTTCTATCATGGGCTAGTCTCTAGTACCCGTGAATCCATGGATGCTGCAGCTGGAGGAGCTTTCTTGTCACTTAAGCTCACCGATGCTATAGCACTTATAGAGAAGATGGCCATAAACCAGAGCTGGAATGAAGAACGTGTGCAACCCCGCAAGAGAAGAGGAGGCATACATCATATTAAGGAGATTGATATGGTCACTGTAAAGCTAGACCTCATAATGAAGAAGCTTGATAGCAAAAGTAATGAGAATAGAGAAATCATGCACATTGATGACTCTTGCATGACTTGTGAAGAATGTGGAGATATATGACACTCAGAAAGCAACTGCACTACACTCCAAGAGGATGTGAACTTCATCAACAACAACACCAACTATCGTCCTCAGCAAAATCAAGTATGGAATCAATCAAACCAACGGTGGAATCAACCCAATCAAGGATGGAACCAGCAAAGGCCCAACTACCAAGGTAACTACCAAGGTAACAACCAAGGTAACAACAATTTTAATAGCAATTTCAATCAACCACCTTTAAGAGAAGTAATTTTCAATCAGAATAAAACTGTAGAAAATTTATCTAAGAGGGTAGCATCCAATGACAAAGTGCTAGAGAATATAAAACTAAAATGGATAGCCTGACCTCTGCTATTAAGAACCAGCTTAGCTTTAATAAAATATTAGAATCACAATTAGCTCAGCTGGCGGCCGCTGTTCCACCGATCCATGAAGGTAAGATTCCTGGGTAACCCCTAGAGCCTAAAACCGCAAATCTTGTTGATGTCCGTGCAGGTTACTGCATAGAAGAGATGTTAGAGGGATGGAAAGATGAATCCATGCCCCTCAAGAGAGGAGATCCAGGAAGACCTGTGATTCCCATCTCTATCAAGCAACACGATTTCTCTGAAGTCATCTGTGACCTTGGTGCTAGTGTCAACATCATGCCAAAGGTAATCTTTGATCGTATTTTTCCATGGGCAATTTTGTTGTACACGAATATGTGCTTGCAGCTTGCAGATCAAACAGTCAAACACCCCGAGAAATCCTAGACGACGTATGCATAAGAGTGGGATAATCATATGTTCCAGTCGACTTTGTGGTCCTAGATACCGGCAAAGATCCAAAGAGTCCTATCATCCTAGGCCGACCATTCTTAAGCACTACAAAAGCAGCCATCTATGTAGACAGTGCAATGATATGTTTCACCATCAAGGGCAATGAAAAGAAATTCAGTTTCAAAGACAGGACCCTTGAAGATCCTGCCAACACCTACTATCCAAAGAAGCCTACATACAAAAAAGAAGTATGGAAGACCTATCCAAAGGGAAAGAAGAACAAGAAGCGAGAAGGAAAGAAGACTCAGATAGTCAAAGTAACGGAATACAGACAGGGTCGCCATTCAGTTTTGCCAGTCTTAGCTAAAGATCTAGGTCTACCATCAATAGAGTGTACCATTGGACAGAACTCTTTCTACTCAGCCATTTGCGACACTGGATCAGCTGTCAACATAATGTCAAAACAGGTATACAATACACTATTTAATGCACCTCTAGATCCTACATATATTTTGCAGCTGGCAGACAACACAACATGAATCTTGGAGGGACTAGCAAGAAACATCATGGTTAAGATCCACACCCACTCTGTCCCTACCGATTTTATGGTCTTGAACATAGAAAAAGAAGATGAGACGCCTATCATACTTGGAAGGCCATTCCTCAGCACCACCAAAGCTATCATCTACAATGGAACAGGCCAAGTCCACTTTCACTTTCCAGGAGAAAAGGTACACTGTTATTTTAAAGATTATAACTCTCCTGGATTACCAGCTTTCACAGGTCCAAGAAGAGAAACCAGCGCCGCACCTTAAGAAGAGTTGAGGAGGAGAAAGCAAAAGAACAATCAACTACACCTTAAGATCATCCACAACCAACAAAAGTATGGAAGAAGAAAGAGATCCCCTCAACCGAGTCATCAACATTAGAAGATGCAATATCTGGGTCCCCATCATGATCCACTAAAGAACCCTCAACATAATGACCATAAGAAGTCTTGTTCGGAGGACTTTAAACTCCGCACCCTTGCCATAAGGTAACAATGGTAGTTATCTAATTACTTTAGTATATTTACTCTTTTGCATGTTTAAAAAGAAAATAAAAATTTCTTACTTTGCTTTATTATAAACTTTAAAAAGCTCAAGGATTAGGCTTATGGTTTACCCCATAAGAATATTCACTATGGTAGCACAAAAATAAATTTTCATTCCATTGCATTATAAATAGAAAAGTATAAAAATAATAAGAATCTTGCTACACATTCATATCTGCTCATAAGGATAATCAATTACTCATTTGGCTGACCGCTAGCCCATTATCATATTCAAACCTTGAGTTTTGGTTTTCTTGTTGGAGTATACATTTGCAGGATTATACAATTAAGCGTGAGACCGGTCAGTGGGTCACCACTGCTAAGCTTACTCTAAAGATCATTTAAGTGAAACATGGCAAACATCTTGCTTGGGGGAGGAGCATCCCGTAGTTATCAGGTAACTATACCTATGCGATTTATCGAGTCTGTCTTATAGTTATAAAATACCAAAAATATGTGGGCACATGAAGGTCCATGTCTGTTGAGTCGTTTATAAGTCCTTAGTTAAATAAAAATCTGAAAACCAATAAAAAGAAGTCTTAGGCAGTCTTAGTTAATTAAAGTTAGTCTAGAGTCAACTATGAACTAGAAATTTTTGTCTTGGAGATGATGAATAGTTGCTCTGCTGGAATTCTTTCAAGAACCTAGTTTTCAACCTTGAGTTCTCATAAGTTTTAGATACAATTGCTTTAACTTAACAATTTACTCTGAACCTGAAACTTGTGGAGTAATATGCTTAAGCTAAGTCTAGGTGATTGACGGATATGATATAAGAGAGTCTGAGCTGCTATTTATCTTATTCCTAACAATGCTAAATTCTGGAGATTTATCTTTTAAAAATACAAAACCTTACATGATGAACTCTTGTATGACAAAGTTGAATTTCTACCAAAGCCACATATGATACATATTTAGATTAGGAAACCTTTCCTTATTTATGCTACTTGCTTTACATTGAGTTTAGTCAACCTTTGTCGTATACTTAAGAGTTTTGCCATGCCTTTAAAATCAAGATCACTCACACACACTTTATCCACATATGCATTACTCTTACCCTGAGAGTAAGCGCAATCATTTTTCACCTTTATTCACATCCACCTCAAAATGTTTTTCTCCTACACTGGGAGAGAACACCCAAATAACATAAATCCATAGGATAGCCTTTATTTATTTGCTCCAAGTTCCTTATTATTATCTCTTCAATTAATTATTGTATCTAAGGATGCATGTGGCTATGCAAAAATATTGAAAAAGGGAAGGGAGTAAAAGATGGACAAGTGTCCCAGCATTAGAATAATAGGTACTCAGATGCCCGCCTCCCAATAAAAAAAAGAAAAAGAAAGAAAGAAAAGAATAAAGATAGCCCATGTTTTCCTAAGAAGTTTTGAAAGTCCACGAAAGAAGAGAGATTCATTTTGAAGAGCAAAAGTAGAATTAGGATTAGCCACCACATATACATCTATCCACCATATTCCACACACATGCACATCTTGGTTTAATTGTATGACTTGATTCTCTATAGATCCATTGTTTGACTTTACAATATATGAATTGCAAATATGCTTATCCCTGTTAATGTCACTCTTATAAACTCCACTATAATCCCTAGAATTAGAAAGACATGACATCATGGATGCCTCAATGAGATCTACAAATACCACATACTTTGAGAGACTGAGGGTGTCATACAATTAAGCTCTGAGTTTTATTGCGGAAACTTGCAAAACTCTAGAATATTAGTTGAGTTAAGAATTTGAGACATAGTGCTTGACTTGATTGTTCTGTCTTTCAATTACTCAAGACCCACGTGAAGGTTAAAAGCTCTACATTAAAGGTAACATGGGTGAGTTTGAAAGTTAAGAGCAGTTTTGTTTAATCTAGAGGAAAATTTTTGTTTGAGAGTATGTGTACTTATTAGAATGAAGCATTGTAGCAACTCCTGATCCAACTCTAGATTTTGCTAAGGGACTAGCAAAAGGTAAGCTTGGGGAGTTGTTGACGGTGGATAGCGTCAACATCTTATATATCAAAAGACATGAAACATACATCAATATCTAGAAGGCTAGGATTTTATCTAACAATTTCTACAAGTTTTGGTGATTTACCAATTTTCAGGGACTGAACCAGAAAACACCAAAAAGGGGGTATAACTACAAATCTACACCATAGAATTATCCGCAACTCAAGAATACGCCAAACTACCCTAGAAGGATCCAGAAGACATCGGAGCGAAAGGGAGCACGAGCCACGACCAAGTGGGGCCGCCCGGCCCCACCAGTCAGGCCGGCCGGCCCCCTGTGAGGGGAAGCCTCTCCCCCCTTCTGGAGTCTTCCTCCACCGCCTTTGAGGATCAATCTCAGCCCAACGTGAAGTCGGTTTGATCAAACGGCCATCGTGCATCCCACTGGGCTATATAAGCAGGGCCAGACCCCCTAGGAAACCCTAATTCATTCAATATCTCATTCAAGTCATTCAAGGTTGAGCCAGTTGAAGATCAAGTCATTTAGAGCTTCAAGTTCTAGTTTCTCATAGCCTTCTAGTTCATAGTTTAGCATAGTTAGATCTAGATTAGAGGGAGTCAAGGCGTGTTAATCAGTCTTGAATTCCAGAAGTTGTCAAGAAGAGAAGAGTCTGGTACAGTTCTTAAGCTTTTCTTTCTTAATGTATTATCTGCGTTTGTATGATAATTACTAGCAACATTGTTCTTTATCTTAGTTTAATTATTATGTTCATTGTCTACTTCAATACATCTAGTTTAGTTGGTTTGCTATTATATTCATGCACTGGTTCGTATAGCGCTCATCTAGTTGATCATATGGTGAGTGGTATGCAATATGCAGACATGGTGTCTAGATGCTTTGCTTATCTACGGATATCCCCAGTTGTGCCGGGTAGTGAGGTAGATCGTGGGTGTGACAGACCCATTGAATCCTTTGTAGGCCCTCCCCCGTACGGTGGATTGGTAGAGTGGGATTGTCAGGTTAAGAGGAGGTTCCTGTACTCATCTTTTCGTGTACATTGCTTCGATGTGTTTGGGAACTATGGTAGTATAACTTGACAATGATTATTAGATGTACTTGCACTAGTTGACGTAGCTTTGACATGTAGTTAAATACATAGGAGTTATTTCTCTATTACCTGATTAGACAACGCTGACATGATTAGAGTGCTATGATAAACTAGTATCGTTAGGAGATGACTGATTAATGGCTCATTATCATTATCATTATATCATATTATTTATCTTGTAACTTAACCCTGTTATGAGTAGAGTGTATGACATTGGTTACATCGTCTATTCAATGCATATACATATACATGTTATCAATACTATAAAGTAGCTTCTTAGCAATGTCTTCCCAGTGATAGAATATAAATGACAACCTGGTAATACTCTAGGTAAAATGCTACAATGGTATAATTATCTCATCCGCTTGCGAGAATCATTCTTAGTTTATATTCATATTTATTTATTTACGTCTAGTCACATAAAATGATAAGATTTAGTACCGAGTTTATTCCTAGCTTTACAATTAGGGATGACAACCTAGTTTCACGCTTAGGAGTAAGGGTAAAGAGACTAGTGGCTAGTTGCTAAAGGTAAGTTAATTAATACCAATATTTTTAGCGTCATTGCGTGGGATAGAGATTTAGAATTTATTGCGGTGGCGTTAGAAATGCCAACACACGCCTAACCAAACCCGTCATCGGTGTCCAACCTTCATCACCGGGATAGCGTGCGAGAAGGGCAGGGAGAGGAGAGCACCAAAGAAGGATTTTGGTGCACGGGATCTAGAGACACTGGGAAGAAACTGTGATGCCCCTCCCAACGCAATGCAGTCTCTTTTGTTCTGTCTCGATGCTTGCATTGTTTCTACTTAAGAAAAAGTTTTCTTATTTTCTCTTATTTTCTCTTCACTAAAGAACTGCCATATCATTAAATCTTTTACATGGCAGTGTAATTAATTTAAACTAAAATAATTTCTCTGAGAGTGCCCTTAAAACCACTGAGCCAGTTCGACTGGCTAGAGCTGGTTCATTGCTACAGTTCTCTTTACACGGCTAGAGCTGGTCCAATAATACCCTAAACGTCAAAAGCCCGTCTGTTAGTGTCCCTCTTTCCTCCACAGACCTCTCTCCCACAACACTCTTTTCTTCCTCACTTATTTGCAAGTGTAGGGATATTTTGCTCAGATCTATGAATGAAGTATAGTATTGTGCTCGCCACGATAGGAGAAAAAAACCGTTTCAGTTTATAAGACAACAATAGTTTTTTTATAAAAAAATCAGTCGTTACTATAGTACTTTGACTTGTGTTTATCAGTTCTGCCCAATTTACTACTAGTACTGTACAATAGTACAAGTACTCCAAACCATCAGAAAGTCAGCAAGAAAGACGGTTTTTTTTTATTGTCAATGTCAGAGCAGGAGCAGGACAGAAATTACCAAGCAAATCTCTAGTTCCCCCATCCCTTCCGCGACGGATCTCTTCTCCCTCCCTCGCCACCGGAGCGCAAGATTCGCTCCGCCGTCACCATGTGCTGCTTCGACGACTGCTGCTGCGGCGGCGGCTGCTACGACTCCTTCTGCGACCGGTGCTGCCCCTGCATCTCCTACGACACGCGGGAGACCATCTTCGGCTGCTGCATCTGCTTCCTCGTGCTCGCCGCCGCCGTGCTCTTCGCCGTGCTGCTGGCCGCCTACGGGTTCATCCGCCACGTGGAGGTCGCCGTCGAGGCCGCCTCGCTGACCAGGTTCGCGCTCGTGACCTCCCCGGCCACCGCGTTCGCCTACAACCTCTCCCTCACGCTCACCGTCCGCAACAAGAACTGGGCCATGAGCATCAAGAACACCGAGCCGCTGGAGGCCGACTACAGCTTCGACGGCCAGCGGTTCGACCGCGTCCGGCTCGCCGGCGAGGGCGACGTCCACCCCGCGGGCAAGACCCGCGTGTACCACCTCGACTCCGGCGCCGACGGCGCGTACGTCGCGCTGGGGAACGCCGGCGAGGCCGAGTTCCGGAAGGAGAACGCCACGGGGCTGTTCCAGGTGGAGGTGGCGCTCGCCGGAGAGGTCAGGTACCAGGCGCGCTTCACCAAGTGCAAGCTCGCCGCGACGTGCCCGCTCAAGCTGCAGCTCGCGCCGCCGGGGACGCCGGCCGTCGTCTTCCAGAAGGTCAAATGCAAGCTCGCCAAGCCCGACAAGAACTGCTAGCTAAGTGACCCGGCCGCCGAATGGCAGATTGTTGTTGAATTTGTTGTTAAATTTTTGTAGTAGTGAGCTAGTGATTGACGATTATGCTGATTTTTAGAAGATCTGTAGCAATGAGCAGTAATTTCTCTGAATTCGAATTGTTGGTAAATTTGTGGATTGAATTTACCGGGCATCCTGTCTGATAGGAGGCGAATTTGTGTAATTCTTGAGTCGTTTGTGGAAACAGGATAAGATTTGGACATGTGTCTCGAAATCTTACTCACTTTTTCGTGTAAAACTCGTTCTCTCGAGTTAACAGAGCAGATACATATTGTTGTTTGTGCTCTGCTCTGCTCTCTATGGCCCATTTTTGTTGATTTCCACCCTGCTTGAAAAGTTGTACACAGTCATTAAATCCTTATACTACTAAATCAACAACTGGTTTATATAGCAACAGATTGCCATATTTAGGTATGCAAGATTTATTGACTGTCCCTTTCGGTTGTGGTTGTGAGTTTGCGGTCAGAGTTAACCTTTCCTGTCTGGATCTCGCGTCAAAGACTGAAAAAAACTGCTGCAACTTTCTCTTGGTTCAACTAAAGTTTATAATGAGGACTACAATAGCTAACTCAGGTTAATCAAAGATTCAAAATTGAGCAAATCGCAATCGTTTACAAATTTAGTGACCCCTTCGTGCCGTTCCTGATTGTTGATCTTGAAGTGAGATTCACTTGTGACTATTAGCACGGCTACCATATTATCCGCTTCAGCCTCTACTGTTGATTTTGAGTGGCATGGTATATGTTTAAATGATCCTTTACAATCATACAGCTTTTAACAATGCAATTTACGACCTAAAAATCTTACTTTTAACATAACAAAAATTTTGGTGCATGTTGAAATAACTATTTATGCCTTTGTCGCACTGACGTGCCCAAGATTTTCATTATGTTAATTATTTATTGTGCCTTTGTTGTAGTTTGAACTCATCACAGTAAGCGGGTTTGAAAAATATTAATTGAAACAATCTCTACTATAATGGAATTGTTAAATTATATTCCGTCCACTCAAGAATACGTTCCCCGCTGAGGGCCGCCAACCATTGTGTACCCTAGAAAATGCACACAGGAATCCAACATCATCAAAATCTAAAGCCATTAATCAACCCTCACTTATACAACTAGATCCTATGGCCTGGAATGAAGCTGAAGCCTCAAGCGGCGCTTCCCCGTGCGACGAACATCCTCCCGGTCGCCGTTCGATTCCACGTAAATACGAAGGAAAAAAAAAGGGCCTTACGTAACTACAGGGCAAATCCCGCAGCCGTCTCCTCCATGGCGGTCGCCTCCTCCAAGATCTGGCCGGCCTCTTCGGATCGGGGCGCGAGGTGATTCCGCCGACAAAACGTTCCACACCGCCGCGCGTCTTGTGCATGCCTCCGGAGTTACCGCGGGGAGGACTCATCGATTGCGTCGCGGGAGGCGGCGGCATCGTCGTTGCCGCGCGAGCCCCAGCACACCTGCCTCTCGGCGGCCGCCCGGCCGGAGCAGCTAGATCTCAGCCCGCGCCTTACGCTTGTGCTTGCTCGAAGGCGATTAGATCTCGACCAACGCCTTACGCTTGTGCTGGCTTGAAGTGTACTGCTGCTGCTCCTCCCGACGGCGAGTCTCCAAGCCGGCCACCCAACGGCCGTGCTCAATCGTCCGGCCACCGTCACAGGTGAGGCGCTGACCCGCCATGGCCAACCTCTTGAGGCGTTCAACGTCGAGAGGGCAAACCTTGTCTGGGTGCGTGTACGTGACAATACATGATGATGTGCTCGCGGCATTATAGATCGTCGTTCAGATCATCAACTAATTCAGAGGTAACATGCATGTAGGGTGAGGTGTTGGTGGCGCCGATCAAGCAGGCCGGCAATGTGGTCATCTCGATCGGCCGTTGGCTACACCTCGTCGGGAGGAGATGGAGAGCTGGCTCAGGATTGTGGCCGCCATGGAAGAAGCAGGCAATGTTAAGGTGAGCAGCTACCAGAGAATCCATTTTTGTGCTCTGCTTCTTGCCTTCATTTGATGTGCTTCAGTTCTGTCCTACATCAACCATTGGTGTCTCTGCGTGCTCTAAATAAATTTATTTGTATTTTTTTTTTGCAGAGGTCACGTGCTGCTGATGCTCCTATTGGATCTAGGAACAGTCCAAATCTGTTGTTTGAGAACAATGTCTATAGGCATTGGCCTACAACTCAGGTGATGTGATCACATTAACTTCATGATGCTACTGAACATGGGGAAAAAAAAGTGAGTAGAGGAGAAGAATACAAATAATGGCTTATCAGCTAATTGGGGAACTTGAAAGTAAAGAGTTGTTTATTAGTTTAATACTTAAATTATTTTGAGGAGGAGAATACAAATAATGTAGCTTCTAAAACTAATAGTGAAAGCAGAGACTATAGCCAATTAGTATGGTTGCATGAATAACTTAATTAGCAACACATAGTACTTGCGTGACTCAATTAGCAACAGATAGTACTTATGTACGTATCTTGATACTTGGCAACCACTGCTGTCTCTCATCTTCCCAGAACCCACTCTGTTTGATAAATAATGATATTTTGAATGAGTGTTTGTATCTATCTTCGTTAGTCCATAAAGTAATCAGTTCTTTTTGTCTGAGCTGCCTGTGTTGGGCGACAGGGGAAGGGGCAGTAGAGATGCTTGTGTGCTTGTTCAATGAGAGTTTGCTTAGTTATCCAATTTGAGGAGCTCCTGCCGTGCTTCATGAGGCAAATCATTCCAGAACTCAGAAAATTCAATTCAATCATAAGCAATGTCTTTTCTTTCTCTGAAGCTATAACTGGAGACCTAATTGCCAATCTAAACATTGTTGCAGAGAGCTGCTTCCGAAAGTTCTCTGTAAGGTTTTGTAGGTAACTGAACCATCAGTAGATGTACATATTTTTGCACGCTACCAATGGTGACACAAATTGTAAATTGCTTAGAAAAATACAAAGCAATTGGTAATCTTTTTCTTTCTTGAATCTTACGTACTGCATTTCATGTTTCGCCATGTTAACCTTATAAGTGGTAAATGGTAAAAATGAGGAAATAACAAAATTAAATAAGATTACCGTTGCTGGTTTCTTGAACTCCAACAACATCAACTCTACTTCTTTAGATATATTCAATTGCTCTATTTTGTTTGGACTGCACCACAGGGGGGCGAGGCTAAACTTAACCAAAGACTGATGTTTTTACTATTTCAGGTGTTCAAGTTTCCTGATTATTTAAAAAGAACTAAAAAAATTTAGTTGTCCCAGGAAGTGCAGCCAAAAAGCAAGTATTACGAGTTTCAGCACAACACTAAATCAGTTTGGATGGCATGATGTGCATCCAGAGCAAAAATTCTGAGTTCTAATCTACTCCCTCCGTCTCATGGAGTTTGTCGCTTAAAAAGCGTGTTTGTGAGGAGGGCACGGTTTTTTAACGACATTCTCCATGGGACAGAGGGAGTAAGTTTCAGTATTATGTGTACCTATGTGATGCATAGGAATTATTTGCTATATTAAATATATGTGCCGAAGGAATGATTTATTCTATATATTTCTTTGAAACTGAACCGTTTCTTTCCATTTCGTTTTTTCTAATAGATAAGAGAAGCTATAAAATCAAGGTATGTTATATTAAACAATGGTTTCCCACCCTTATTTTGATTTGGAAAACAAGCCCATTGCTCTCTTGTGGGTGGAGTAATCTGAATTTTAAATTTCATGTAGTTTCAGTCTTGACACTATCAATCAATACTTTATTTACAGTTAGTCATTTGTACTATGGTCTGTGTTCATTTACTAAATTTGTAGAATTCTTGACCTCTTGTATTGTTTATCTTGATTTAATACACGGTATTCAATTCATTGTGGGAGATTGTATAGGCTTTGCCAAAGAAATTTTTTTGTTTATATTCGAACCTTCTATTGAGTTTGTTTTGGGAATTGTGAGTTGACTAGGTTCTAGAAGTCATATCCTTCCCTTGCTCCATCACCACTTGTAGTACTAGCATAACTACATAAGCAGCAGCAAAACTGTATGAGTAAGGACTTGTATTCGAAACTATGCTATTTGTTGGCACTATTTATTGGTTTTAGGTTATATCAATTAATTATTTATTCAATAATAATATTAATTATTTGATCATTAGAATTGACTCGGATCATGTTTTTGTATTGCCAAGATTATTTTGCCACTATCGTTGGCAAGGATAATGTTTTTCTTGACCTGAAACAATTATATTGCCTTGTTTTGATTTTAGACCCTGTTGCAGCTGTGCATTGAAAGGTTCTTTTGCTAAAGTGAATTATGGACAAAGTGTCACCGTAGCGTTAGCACGGGCACTATACTAATCTCTGGTAGGTTGTTGGGGTGGGTCGGGTCTCATGCTGTCCCGCAGAAAATGCATGAAGTGCCGAGACTTGACCGTTCCTGAGTCAAGTCAACGCCTTCTTCTTCCATCAAAAACAGCAGGGAGCTCCCTTGTCTGTGTCCCTCTCTCGTCAGCACGCAGATCCAACAAAAACCGCGGAAAGAGACTGCGGCAGGGGGCACCGCGCGGCAAAAACGGGGAAAGGGCATCGGGCATCGGCGGATATAGCAGCAAACGCGCGTGGCTAGGTCCGTGTCCATCATCCTCATCCATGCACGGGCGGAGCTAGATCAAGGCCTTGTTCAGTTCATAAATATTAGAAAAAGTTGTAACTCATTTCGTTTGTATTTAGTAAATATTGTCCAATCGTGGCCCAACTAGGCTCAAAAGATTCGTCTCGTGATTTACAATAAAACTGTATAATTAGTTATTTTTTTCACTAACATTTAATGCTCCATATATACGGGTAAAAATTGATGTGATGGAGAGAGAGTGGAAAAACTTGCAACTTGTAAGGGAAGTGAACAAGGCCCAAATTCAAGGGGGTGCGATAGCCTTATGGGTGCATATATTTTTGTCGCGAGGGTGTGAATATAGTGAAAATTTAAACATTATCACTGTTTTTTTATTTTTCTATGGGTGCGGGCACACCCACGATCCACTATATGGATCTGCCCATGCATCCATGGGAGAAGACACTGGTTCCACATCAGTTCAGTTGCGACCATTCTTTCTAGTTTCTACTATGAGACCTCCGGGTGTCGGTCGGGTCGATCCATAACGCCACCAGTGAGCCGAGTGAAATGCAATTTAGACCCCCTGTGTCGCATCACAACCTTTTTCTAGTTTTGTTCCGTTAAATTTTACCACTCTCCATTTAATTTTTTTTTTTTTGCTTTTTTGACGTATACGTTTTTGTTATGCACTTATAGATAGACTATTAGCATGTGTTTGGTATAGACATATATGTTTTTGACCAAACACACGCCATATTATCCATAACTATTAGTGCGACAATTCCAAATTATAACGCTAAATACCTCGACAACATTTCTAAAAAAAAGACAAAACATCTTATAATTTGAAATTGTTGAGACATTTAGTGTGTGTTTGGTTTCAACAAGAGGTAGAATCGAACTGTCTTGTCTTTATATTTTCCTACTTTAGGATAGGACCGTTCCTGCTTGAATGAGAGGATGGATTTATCTTTATTTTTTTTAGTTGGAGTGATTGGATCAAATAGGATGGATGGAGATTTAAACACCATTAGAAACATTTGCGTGGGCCCTACATGTCACTTGTGGGTCCAAACCATCAACCTCACATGCATATCTCATTTCAGCGTTAGTCACCCATCGTGGAAACTATGATTCGTCGTCTTTCCCGTGCATTCCTAGGCTTCTATGTCTGCACGCCTCGTCAAATCTACCCTAAGCCGCCTAAGCCGCTACAGAGAGGGATTGGGCGTCCGTTGCACAAGTGAGGGACAACTCTATTGCTTGCTACTAGTGATGTGAACTCAAGTTGCGTGGGGGTGGGAATGCTCGTGGTGGCGGTGAGAATATCAGACTTGCGATGGCGGCTGTCCACCATGATCGTACATATGGCTATGCACATGGGTGGATCCAGAATTAGGCGGGGGTAAGAGGGAGGGGGCCTAAATGAGAGCAAAAGGCTTTAAATTAGCCTTTTTAGGTTTTTGGGTTGACTAAATCTGCCCCTGGCTATGCGTCCCACCCCCCCCCCCCCGGGTTGCCTCACCAAGGACCTACCTACTCATGTCCTGCTCAATGGTGACGAACAAGCACAACGTAGGAAGGGGATGAGCCGGTCCTCTTAACTTTGTGGGACAAGCTGTCTTTAATTTGAGAGGTACATTTCCATTAGAGCATGTTCAACTGTTCTTCAATACATACCTCTTGGAATTTTTATAGAACTCCAGCGAAGTTGGGAACTCTCATTGTCATTAGCTTGATGGGACTTCTCATGCCGTCCCCTGTCTTTCAGAAAACATGGCTGGTGGCTGGTTTGGTACTCTGATATATGGCTGAGATAAACCTTGTGTTTGTTAAAAATAAAAATGGCACTGGCCAGGGGCCTGGCATTCCCCTGCACAGGCCCAGGCTCAGCCCAGCCCAGCCTTGACGGCTTCGTCTCCTTGGTCAAGTCAACCTTTCTTGTTTTGTCTTGCATCAAAGACCTAACAATAGAGCGGGAGGAGACGAACCCAGGAGCTGCCCTGCCCTGCCTCGTCGTCTCCCTCGCTCGTCACCCATCAGCACCCCCAAGGCCCCAAAGCCGACAAAGTTGAAGAAAAACCTCCAGCCATCGAAACAACATGGGGAAGCTGGGCGAGTGCTGGGACGACTGCTGCTACAAGTTGAGGTGGGACGAGTGGAAGTACTGCCTGGCGTGCGTCGGCATCGTGCTCGCCGTCGTGCTCTTCGCCGTGCTCCTCGCCGCCTTCGGCTTCGTCCGCCACGCCGCCATCTCCGTGGACGACGCCTCGCTGACGCGGTTCGAGCTCAACACCACCTCACCGACGACGTCGCTGTCGTACAACCTGACGCTGACGCTGGTGATCCGCAACCCGAACTGGGCGATGGCGCTCAAGAACACCAAGCCGCTGGAGGCCACGTACAAGTTCGACGGCCAGCCGTTCGACCGCTTCCAGCTCGCCGACAAGGGCGACAAGCACCCGCCGGGGAAGACCCGCGTGTACCACCTGGCCCCCGCCGGCACCACCAGGGCCGTCATGCTCGGGAACGCCGGCGAGGCCGAGTTCCGCAAGGAGAACGCCACGGGGACCTTCCAGGTGGAGGTGGCCGTCGCCGGCGAGGTCCGCTACACGGCGCGCTACACCAAGTGCAAGATCGAGGCGTCGTGCCCGCTCAAGCTCCAGCTCGCGCCGCCGGGAACCCAAGCCGTCGTGTTCCAGAAGGTCAAGTGCAAGCTCACCAAGCCGGAGAAGAACTGCTAGTGGTTGCATTGCATTATTGCCTTCTTGTTGTTGTCGCCTTGTGTTTGGTACGGTGGTGTAGCCATGGTTTGACTATATTTCTTCTGATTGCCGTGAGCTGTGTTAAATCATGAACTTCTTTTGTGTGTGTGTGTGTATGTGTTTTGCAATTTGCTCGGGGTGTAATTTGTTTGAGCTCAGTTTGTCTGATATTATAAAAATTATATGACCTTTAATTTCGTTCATTTTGCCGCCTTTTTTTTATGTTTGTTGTTGCGCACTTGCACTTGGGATTAGCGAACGAGAGTCTCTCAACAACGGAGGCACATTGATCTTGAACGCTGGAAATGGCAGAGCCGGATTGCCGGCGGACAGCAAAACCGGATGCCGACTCGTGCAATGCTCGCCGGCGGGCGGCGGCGGATCACGCCGCGCCGGCGAGCCGGGAGTCCATGACGGGCTGGAAGTTCTTTTCTTGCTCGTGTCATTTAAGCCTTATCTACTTGCAAGCGGGGAGAGGAATCGCAAGACACTCTTCCACAAGACGAAGAACAAAAAAGAAAAGAAAGACGAGGATTGGAACTGCGAGTAACAAAAGAATCGGCGAAAGGGATATGAGCCACTTGCAGCTGGCAGGGAAGGTAGGGAGAAGGAAAGCACGCGACACGACACGACACGATTCCGAGAAAACAATGGCCAGTAGGCACATCACATGGTGACGCGCTTTATGGGAAGAAGCGTTGCCATGCCTGACGCTCATTCGAGGTGTCATCTGTTTAGTATTTATTTATTTATTACAGAGAATGCCTCTGTCAGCTAGCCTTTCGATTGGCAAATCGGAATGAGGATTTGAAGAAGAAAACTACTGCTTCTAGTAGTATTTTGGAATAGAACCCATCAGCTGCGTGCGTATCATTTGCAAATGGCCAACGCATGCAATGCAATTGGAGGTTTGCTTGTCCAGTTGTCCTCACATGTCGTCAACCGTCAAACTGTTTAACATCTTGTTCTAAAAAATGGTTGGTAAAACACGAGACACTTGCACATTCTTGCAAGGACGGAAAAACAATGACATGATTACCTCTTTGGAAACGCAATAAAGACAAACCACACACAAATTACAATGCTTATTTTGTTGCAGGAAAAAGTCTAAACCCCCCCCCCAAACTATTAACGTTGATGCACTTTATACCACGAACTATAAAACCGGATATTGTATACCCTGAACTTTCAAAACCGGTACAAATAACACCCTAGGGCGGTTTTGGAGGGTGGTTTTGGTACAGTAACATGGTTTTGTTTTTTCTTTTTTATTTGTTTCGGCTGAATTTTTGAAAAATCATAGTAAATCACAAAAAAATCATAAAATAGAAAATCTAATTTTGTTGGACTCCACATCAGTAGATCTACACAGTGAACATATAATATAGGATATTTTAGTACAAAGTTTTTTGCTTGTAAGTTTAGACCTATATTTTTTTTTGTAATTAAATGGAATAATTCATAACCATAATTTCTATGGTCGAATTATGGTGAAATTTTTATGGTGAGCTTATTATAATATGCTTGAACTGTAGTAAAAATTTTATAATTATTGGATCATATATAACTTAGTTATAGATTTATTTAGGTTAATACTTAGGTTTAAGCTTGTTAAATATAAATAAATCTATAAATGATCCAATAATTATAAATTTTTTACTATAGTTCAAGTATATCATAATAAGCTCACCATAAAAATTTCACCATAATTCGACCATAGAAATTATGGTTATGAATTAGTCCATTTAATTACAAAAAAAATATAGGTCTAAACTTACAGCAAAAACTTTGTACTAAAATATACTATATTATATGTTCGCTGTGTAGATCTACTGATGTGGAGTCCAACAAAATTAGATTTTCTATTTTATGATTTTTTTGTGATTTACTGTGATTTTTTTAAAGATTCAGCCGAAATAAATAAAAAAGAAAAAGACAAAACTATGTTACTGTAGCAAAACCACCCTCCAAAACTGCCATAGGGGTGTTATTTGCACCGGTTTCGAAAGTTCAGGGTGTACAATACCCGGTTTTATAGTTCAGGGTATAAAGTGCACCAACGTTAATAGTTGGAGGTTTTTTTTAGACTTTTTCCTTTTGTTGCACTAGTCCATCAACTTATGTTCATGTATGGTCTAGTAATATAAAGAAATGTGTTAAGTGCTATAAATTTGATTATATTCTGACATGATACTCATGTATCGAGTTTTTTTTTGCTTGGTTGTAACAAATTTTAGTTACTACCTAGTCCATATACTTTTCAAAACCTATTTACAGACTCCCCGCTTGTATGGTAGAGTTTACTTAAGATCCTGCCATGAGATAAGCTTATCGACCATTGCAACAGTGTTTTTTTTTAAAAAAAATTAGCCGTTTTGGCTTATTAGCTAGCTTATAAGTCATGTCAAATAGGAAAAAGTCTAAAAAACCCCCCTCAACTATTAACGTTGATGCACTTTATACCCTGAACTAAAAAACCAGGTTTTTTACACCTGAACTATCGAAACCGGTGCAAATAACACCACAGGCGGTTTTGGAGGGTGGTTTCGCTCTGATAACATGGTTTTGTCTTTTTCTTTTTTATTTATTTTGGTGAATCTTTGAACAATCATAGTAAATCACAGAAAAATCATAAAATGGAAAAACTAATTTTGTTAGATTCCACATCGGTAGATCTACACAGTGAACATATAATATAGTATATTTTAGTACAATTTTTTTTGGTGTAATTTTAGACCTATATTTTTTTTGTAATTAAATAGAATAATTCATAACCATAATTTCTATGGTTAGACTTATGGTGAAATTTTTTATAGTAAGCTTATTATGATATGCTAAACTATAGTAAAAATTTTATAATTATTGGATCATATTTAACCTAGTTATAAATTTTTTTTTTAGGTTTATACTTAGGTTTTATGCTTGTTAAATATAAATAAATCTATACATGATCCAATAATTATAAAATTTTTACTACAGTTCAAGCATATCATAATAAGCTCACCATAAAAATTTCACCATAATTCGACCATAGAAAATTATGGTTATGAATTATTCCATTTAATTAAAAAATATAGGTCTAAAATTACAAAGAAAATATTTGTACTAAAATATACTATATTATATGTTCACTGTAGATCTACCGATGTGGAGTCCAAAAAAAATTAGATTTTCTATTTTATGATTTTTTTATGATTTACTATGATTTTTAAAGATTCAAAAAATAAATAAATAAAAAGATAATGATAAAACTATGTTATCAGTAGCAAAACCACCACCCTCCAAAACCGCCCGAGGGTGTTATTTGCACTAGTTTCGATAGTTCAGGGTGTAAAATACCCGGTTTTATAGTTCAGTATAAAGTGCACCAACGTTAATAGTTGGGGGTTTTTTAGACTTTTTTCCTGTCAAATAGGCTGTCATTATCATTTGTTACATACATTTCATCGGGTTTTGTGCCGCATGAGCATAATTTGAAGGAGGTACCGAAATAATAAATGGCCATGTCGGTTCCTGGTTGGTGTGCTCTATGAAATTCTTAATTTTGTGGACACTATTTGAACAAAGTCCTTACTCGCCGATAGAGGACTAGCGGAACACTCTAGGCAACGAAAAACCAAGCGGAAACAAGAAACTCCTCAAAACCGGAAACTGCAGCGGACCCGAGGTTCGGCGCTTGATCCGAGGTTCAGCAAAAATGCACTTCGAACGGAAGAAGCTACTGCATCACCGCTGTGGCTCGGCACCTCAAGTGCTGAGGTTCAGCACTTCTCGAACTTAGACGTAAAAACGCTATAGACCGGCGAGGCTCGGCGCCTCAAGTGCTTGAGGTTCAAGACGGGTTCCAAAGACACCAACAAGCAGCAAACGAAAATCGCCATGATCTTCAATCCGCCCGATCTCCTCCAAATCTCAACCAATCAGAACCAAAATTGAACTGTGGGTTCCTAAGGCAAAGGGAGAAGCTCCCTCTAAGAGATCATAGCTTGAGGTTGGATGAATCAACGGGAATCATAAAGGGGTGACGAAAAAGAGCAAAAACCGGGCGTCACCAAGAATCGCTTCGATCTCCTTGCACGGGACGAATTGGGAGAAACCCTTCGGTGAAAGTATTCTCCTATAAGCAAGGATCGAGCAGCAACAAGCGGTGCGCAAAAAAACGATCAACCATAGCTCGAGAAATCACAAGAGAAAAATTTCGGGGAGAAAGAACACCACAAGAACAAGATGAACCAACACGAATTCAACACAAAGATTTCGAGAAAACGAATCCCTGAGGACACGAGGAGGTTAAGGCCTCCATTCCCAACAAGAAATCTGAGTTCTTACACACTAATTGGTGGAATTAGTGGACCTCTCACACTCAAGCACACTAGAAGAGGGAAACCCTAGAAAGGGAGAAGGAAAATGCAAATAGAGAGGTGGGGGAGATGGGGCTCCCTCCACCTTACTTATCGACCGGGCTTATTTCATTTTCCAGTTTTTGCCCCTGGTACAACTCTCGCCTAGCCCTAGGGACATTGCGGTCCAACTCGAACCGACTCAATGCAATCTTTGATCCGACGGCCACCGCGCCTTCTCACCGGTAGCCGCCTCGGCGTGAATTCCCAGCGCCGCCACGTGCCGTTCGTCGCCTCGGGACCTCCGCCCGGGGTTTTGAGGCTCAACCCGAAAACCCGCCCCGGGGTGGTTTTGAGGCCCAAACCACCAAAACCCGCCTCCGTTGGTTTTGAGGAACAAACCAACAAGCCGGCCCATGTCCTTGCGCTTGTCGAAGCCAAATGCCAGCAATACGATCCCCCGGCGATTCCGGGTCCCTCAGTCCAAGTCTCGATGCGTCCGCCCTTTCACCGCTTCCGGTCCATTCGGCGCGGCCCGCCTTCACTTGACCTTCACCTCGCCGTCGGCCACCGCCTCCATGCTCGACACCTACACAACACAAACCAAGACACATGTGGAGCTCGTGGCTTTCACCACCGTTAGTAGCACCCCATCCGAGATGCTAGTAGTTGAATCAATCACTCATCATCACAACTGAACCACAAGTATAAACCTTGTGTTCGCAATCTCCCCCTTGATGAGTGCATTGTTCAACACCAACACACCACGGCTGAGAAAGAAATAGAAGAAGAAGAAAAAAGAAGAAAGCTCACTAAACGACCAAAAGCCAAAGAGAAGCCAAATGTGGTCATTTAAAATAAGCAAGACTTGGTCCCCAAAGACATGGGCAACGGCTCGACGCAACCAAGCAAAACATGGCTAGCCCTCAAGAAGAACCAGAAAACGGGCTCAACACCACTAGCCAAGTAAGAAGCACTCGAAAACGCTAGATCCTCCAGAAAGAGGCAAGGCTCAACACATCTAGCAAGAAGCAATGCAAAACAACTCCCCCTGAGCAAATGCATATATGAGTGCATACAATCTTCTCCCCTTCAACCCTTGAGAACTAGTCTCTCCCTCTGAGAAGACAACCTTTCAAAACATGTCAAGTGACTCCCCCTTGACATAAGCATGTGATGTGTCAGGCATATGTGTGTGTGTGTCAAATTTCTCCCCTTGTTGAATAATGCACACAAAGAAGTCTAAAATCAATGACATGCACAAATGCGTAAAGCTTCGGTATATAGCAATCAAAGTGAAAAGATGCTCTAGCCGGTAAAAACGAGTGAGTAAAGCATCAACGGACAAGTGCTAGCATATGCTCAAACTGATCAAATGATACGGAATATGAAGTGTAAGCAGTTTTGAGCAGATTTTAGGTTCTTCAGAAAGGGGTTCACCACAAAAGATAGCACTTCGTAAATGCAAGCTAGAAATCAACCTAGTGCTAGTCATGTGGAAGCAAGGTGAACTACCCCACACCGAGTCACACATCATGTCAAAGACCCCAAACTTGTCAATTTTATCAGATTTTTGAATTGGCGAAAAATTACAAGTATTGGTCAAGCATGTGTGTGTGCGAGGGTTATCCGTACTGTCAAGACTAACTTTTTAACCAAGCAGAGCCTATGTCAAAAGACAATCAGAAGCTCAAAGCAATGGTTTCGGTCATCCACTACAAGGCTCAAGTTCATCCAAATATGCAATTAGAAGCAGTCTCAA
Source organism: Chrysopogon serrulatus (assembly GCA_015844335.1). Taxonomy (NCBI): domain Eukaryota; kingdom Viridiplantae; phylum Streptophyta; class Magnoliopsida; order Poales; family Poaceae; genus Chrysopogon; species Chrysopogon serrulatus. The sequence continues at coordinate 48,153 of JADLZL010006175.1, read as the reverse complement.
TACCTTGATGTGGGACAATACGGACCCATCTCGATCTTTTCATTCAACTTACTTAGATTTTAGATTTTAGCACAAGTAAAGTATCTAAGCAAGTGTGGGACTCAAAGCGTGAGACATAGTAACCAAGCATGCACAATATAGCATAAAGGGATCTCAATATCCTACACATGCTAGTTACCATCTCGGGTGGTGAACATTTTCAATTTCACCAAGTTTAAACAAGTTCATACTAGAAAATCATGCCCAACTCATAACATGTAGCAGATGATCAATGAGAGCCTAAGCTGACAAGCACCACAAAGTACTCACAAGGCATACTAACAAGAGCATAGTTTCATTCCAAGTGTTATATACATGAAGCTCAAAATACAAGTATATCATAAAATGCAATGCAAATGCACTATCATACAAAGACAAATCAAAATCTAGACTACAACAAAAACTGAAACTAGTGTACAACAAACAAAGTGCTTCCCTCCTCTAAAAAGGGAAACACACACCCAGTTCACCTCGCAAGCGAGCAAAAGTCGCTTGATCGAGGGGCTTAGTGAGAAGATCTGCAAGCTGATCCTGGGTGACTACGTGATGCAACTCAATGTCGCATTTCTCTTGGTGATCGCGGAGAAAGTGAAAGCGAACATCTATGTGCTTGGTCTTGGAGTGAAGTACTGGGTTCTTAGCAACACTGATGGCACTAGTACTATCACACAAGAAAGGCACTCTAGAGAACTCAAGACCAAAATCACGTAGGGTGGCTATCATCCAAAGCATTTGGGAACAACAAGCGGCAGCAAATGACATACTCAAACTCGTGGTGGATTGTGCAACGCTAGACCGCTTATGGGATGACCAAGACACAAGAGACAAAACCAAAAATGACAAGTCTCCGACGTGGACTTCCTATCTAAGCGGCAGCCAAACAAAATCAACATCCGAATAACCACAAAGAGAGAGCGAGGAAGAAGCGTAATACCAAAGTCCAAATTCGGGGTAAACCGGAGGTACCTCATGATGCGCTTCACCGCTTGACGGTGAGAAGTGCGTGGGGAAGCCTGGAAAAGCGCTTGCAGAGGCATACAAAGAAACTGTATGTCGGGTCTTGTCGCCGTCGGTACAAAGAATGACCCGATCATACTCCGGTACTCCTTCGATCAATCGCTTCTCCATCCTCGTCGGCGTCGAGGGCCGTCGTGTAGTTGACATGGGCGTCGAAAGAGGCTTGGCCTCGCCCATATCAAACTTCTTCGGGGACGTCCTTTGTGTACTTGCCTTGATGCACGAACGTCCCATCCCGTGTTTGCTTGATTTGAAGGCCGAGGAAGAAAGTCAACTCGCCCATCAAACTCATCTCAAACTCCCTGCTCATGAACTCTGCAAACTTGGCATTCAAAGCATGAGAAGAGCCACCAAAAATAATATCATCCACGTATATCTGAACCAAGAAAAGGTCACTGCCTTGCTTGAGGAGAAATAAAGTCTTATCTACTGATCCCATCCTAAACCCTTTCTTAAGCAAAAAGGTTTTCAGCCTATCATACCACGCTCTAGGGGCTTGTTTAAGACCATACAAAGCTTTATGCAACTTGAAGACATGGTTGGGATACTTGGGATTTTCAAAGCCTGGGGTTGCCTAACATACACTTCCTCCTCTATGTACCCATTCAGAAAAGCGCTCTTAACATCCATCTGAAATAGTTTAAAGCCCTTAGCAGCAGCAAACGCTAACAGAATGCGGATAGCCTCTAAGTGAGCTGCAGGAGCGAAGGTTTCCTCAAAGTCTATCCCCTCTTTCTGGCAATACCCCTGAGCAACAAGCCTAGCCTTATTCCTAACAACCACCCCATCTTCACTCTGCTTGTTCTTAAATACCCACTTTATACCTATAGGATGACACTCTGGAGGTGGAGGAACTAAGACCTAGACTTGGTTTCTCTCAAAGTTCTTTAACTCCTCATGCATAGCATTAACCCAATCAGGATCAAATAAAGCGTGTCCAACATCTCGGGGCTTAAAAGAAGCAACAAATACAGAATGAGCGAAGTGAGAGATGTGATATGACCTAGACCGTGTGACTCGCTGGTCAATATCGCCGATCATCGTCTGAGCGGGGTGGCGACGCTGAATGTGTCGTGGAGCCTCTCTGGAAGAAGTCGCCTCCCCCTCAACAGTAGCTGGTGCCTCCTCAGGTGCAGCCGACGCAGGCCGAGGAAGCTCTCGAACGGTCCCCAAGAAGTGGAAGTAGAGGGGTCTCAAACCGTGAGGCTGAAGTAGTCGCCGCAGGCTCGATAGGGGGGCAGCCGGTGGAGTCGGCTCGGGATCACCCCAATCGGCATCGTCCCGCCTCCTCCTCCACAAAAATGCTTTCACCAAGCTCTTCATCACCTGCACACTCAAAGACAGGGGTTGTACAAGGCATAGTTTCATCGAATGTGACCTCGCAGGTCTCCACAACACGGTTAGTTTTAAGGTTAAGTACTCGATAAGCTCTAGAATGCAAAGCATAACTAAGAAAGATACCGTCGGAGGACCTGGACTCAAACTTGTCCAAATTACCTTGTTTCTTGGGTAACCTCTCAAATCACAACTCATAAGAAGTTTTCTTCGTAAAAGCACGGAGAAAGATGCGATTGGAAACATGACAAGCTGTGTTGATTGCTTCGGCCCAAAACCTCCTAGGAGTCCTATGCTCATCGAGCATCGTCCTAGCCATCTCGAGAAGGGTCCGATTCTTGCGCTCAACAATGCCATTTTGTTGCGGAACGTAAGGTGAAGAAAGCTGGTGCTCAAGACCCAAAAACTTGCAAAAAGTTTCAAAATAAGTCTTCTTGAATTCTGTGCCATTGTCACTGCGAATAGCTCTCATGGCATTCTTAGGGAACTCATTTCTCAACCGAAGAATCAAATCTCGAGCATGTGAAAAAGCCTCATCCTTACTCTCCATGAAAAACACCCAAGAGTATCTCGAAAAGTCATCCACAATCACTAGCACATACCACTTCCCACCTTCTGGCCGAACCCGAGCTGGACCAACTGTGTCCATGTGAAGTAGCTCGCCGGGTTCCTTAGTCATGATTTGATTTACAGGTGAGTGAGAAGCGGCTACCATCTTTCCATGACGACAAGGGTGGCAAACAAGATCCTTCTCAAATTTCAACTTGGGCAATCTTTGGATTAAGCCAAGTGAGCTCAACCTAGAAAGAAGGTCAAAGCTCAAATGACCGAGTCTCCTATGCCACTTCCAAAGCTCAGAAGAGGATCCGGCCACCAAACAGCGGGAAGAGCCAAATGAGTGAGAAAAATCAGCTCGAAAGACACGACCAAATGGGACGATCCGACAAATAACATCTCTCTGAGAGTCAAGAACTCGAGAAAAGCCATGTTTAAAGCGCACTTCAAAGCCGTCCTCAAGGAGTTGTGAAACAGAGAGCAAATTGAAATGCAAGTTCGAGACCAAAGCAACATCCTTGAGAACAAAGCTCTCGTTAACCCGAATGGTTCCACGAGAGACCACTTTACCTTTGCTATTATCCCCGAATGTGATGTACTCCTTGTGTTGCACGGGGTCAAGGCTGGAGAACCATTTTGAACTTCCGGTCATGTGGCGCGAACATCCAGAATCAATGAGCCATATGTTCTCCAAACCTCCATCCTACATCAATAAAAAGATATAGGATGAGCAAATGGCACACCACTGGGGTTAGTAAACTAAGAAGGATACCAGTGATGCATCATTTGCCCTGAAAAAGTGTTAGAAAAAACACCAAACATGCCATGTCCCATTTGAGAGGAGCGATCACCACGAGAGGAAAAATATGGTCCGCTAGAACTGTGGGACACAAAAGCACCGCCACGAGGTTCATAGTCATATTGACCACGACCCGAACCTCGCCGTGCACGACCACCACATGGTCTCGCAGCCTGAGGCCTAGCACCTTGAGGTATTGCACCTCTAGGCCTAGCAGTGCGTCTCTGAACAGGCGGTACATGTACACCATGGGGAGGACGGTACATGTTTCGGTTGTTCAACTCATACTCACGCCTCTCATCTCTCTTCCTCCTAAAGCAAAACTCAACCAAGTGACCATCCCTGTGGCAATACTCACAGTGGTACACCTCTCTCTTAGGTGTTTGGCTCACTTTCTTGTGGGTATGGTTCACTCTTGGAGGTGGCTTGGCTTTAGGAAGGGGTTCCTCAGAGATGGAAGGGAGTGTGTCAAGTGGGTTCCTTAGATGGTTCGGTTTTGGAATCCACACTTGTTTCTGAGGTGGAGCTTTTAGAGGTTCTTCAAACACTCCATCCTTGGTGGGAGGCACAAGTAGCTTAGGTGGTGTGTGTTGACACCTATTATCACCCAAAATTTATTAGTAATTACCACTTCCCGAGACATTGATATATGATAAGAATAGGGTTACCATTAACAATTTCCACGAGTTTTGGTGATTTGTGCATTTTTCGAGGAATTTTCGAGAAAAGCCTAAAAGAGGGATTTAAGTGCTAATTTACCACGAAACTTGATCGCGACGCAAAACACATCACCAAAGGGTTCGGGGAATACTCGAGAAGACACCGAAGCAACGGGGGGCCAGCCGCCAAAGTGGGGCCGGGCGGCCCCACCCCCCTACGCCGGGCGGCCCCTAGGGTTAGGGTTTGCCGCCCCCTTCTGGAACCTTCCTCCACCGCCTCGAGGAGTCATCCTGGCCGCTTGCTACGTCGGTTTGATCCAACGGCGCGTATCAATCCCACCGGGCTATAAAAGGAGGGCCATACCCCCCCTGGAGGAGGCCAGATCAAGAGATGAAGAATCAGAGCTTTAGATAGAGATCCACTAGATCTAGGCTAGCAACCAAGATAGAGATTAGAGATAGAGTAGAAGAGTAGAGATTCGGACGAGCCCCGGCACGTCGGAGCATCCTCGGGGCGTATTCGTGCGGATTCGGCTCCCTCGCCCGGGCGTGTTCGAGGTACTTTTGTATTTACCATTCTGATTCAAGTGAGCATTTGTTTATATTCATTCTTTGGTTTGCAACTCATACTATATTGAGTACTTTGATTTGGGTAGCTCCTAGGTCGAGTAGTATTCATAATGTAGACGTGGTGTCCGGGTTATGATTGCTTGTGAATGTCCCCCGATCAGGTAGGATAGTGGTAGCTCGCGTAGGTGACTTTATAGCTGCGTTGAATCCTCCTCGTAGTCCACTTCCGTTGATAGGACTGATAGGCCTATAGGTGTCTGGTAGGTAGATTACTCTGTTTCTTACGCTATTCAGGTCACCGGGTCCGATAAGACGATATTATACAAAGTTTACCGGTAGTTAGAACTAGAGTACATTAGCTATTTCCTCATTCTCAATAGTTTTCTAGATTGTTTGTACCCTTTTAGATTAAGAGTATTGGGCTATTTCATAATTCACCTACTGTTCCTTTGGGTTCGATATTAAAACCGGGATGATCTTGGTGAAGTCTTGATCAAGATATATAGGCGTAAACTTTGCGGATAATCGATTATAATCATTATTTAGGGTGCGATTAATTTATACCAACAAGCATTTAAAGCGTTGTTGCCGGGGAATGGTTTGCTGATTTTGATTTAACCTATCTTAGTCTATAGTTATCCTTTCCTATTAAAAACAAAAAAATAAAAATATATTATGGAAAACGAATCTCAACTTTTATATCAATATGGAGCACCATCGGGATCATACCTCCAGCCAATGGAATCTTCTAAACCTATCACATCATCTGGCTATGAGCTACGCCCGGGATTAATTAAATTAGTTTAGGAACATATCTTTTCTGGTAATACTAGCGAAAACCCCTATTCCCACTTAACGATTTTGAGCGGACATGTTCATGTCGAGAGCATTAAAGGCATGGCCGATGAAACTTTACGATGGAAACTCTTTCCATTTTCATTAACAGGCGAGCCAAGAAATGGTATAATCGCCATGTTGGGAGTAGTCAAGGAGATTGGAAAATATTACGAAAATACTTTTGTCTTAAATTCTTCCCAGTTGAAAAGGTCACTAAACTTCGATTTGAAATCATAGGATTCAAACAATTAGACAATGAATCGCTAGGCAAGGCTTGGGATCGTTTCGATGGTTTTGTAAATTCGGACCTAATCTTACTTTACCAGAACCCATGCTTTTACAATATTTCTTTTTTTTAGGCCTTGATGATAGAAATAAGGAATATCTTAATTTGGCCTCGGGTGGAGCATTTATGCATATTATTGTTGAACATGCTAAAAACTATTCTTACTAATATTTTAAATGATCTCCCCGAAGAAAAAAGAAGAGTTGTTAGAAGAAAATTCTCATTTAGCTGAAAATAAACTTTTACCCGATTCATCGCAATTTATAGTTGAATCAAAACCTAAGCTAGCTAATAAGATAATTCCAAATTAGAGTGGATGTTTGAAATAGAGGATGATTTCTTTAATGATTTTGGGAATACTACACTTTATCGTAAAATTATTCAACCTCAGCATTCTAGAGAATTCAATTCTAATCTTTCACATCCTCGTGATTTAAAATTTCTAAGAGAAATAACAAGGGAATTGATTTTTATTTTGGGAGATGATTGGTTGATAGAATCTCGAGCAATCCCCTGAAGTAATTCGTCTCGGTTCACCCTCTCGTTAGTATAAAGTTACAAGTAGATTCATATCCCTTTGAAGCTTTATATAATCCAGTTGTAGGAGTCAACATTATGTCATATACCTTTACTAGAAAATTCTTGAAAGACATACCATTAATTCCTACAAATAAATTATTTAAAAATTGTTCAGGACATATTATTCCTAGTTTGGGAGTTTTGAGTGCACTTCCTATTGTTATTAATGATTTCCGCATTTTGCTAAATTTCTATATCTTTGATGTGTGGGATTTTGATATAATGATTGGAGTACCCATAATAAAACTTCTTCAAGAAGGTCGTGATGTTAAATTAAATGTTCAACTTGGGAAAGGATTTAATTTTTCGATACCTATAACTCATGCAGTAAAATTTAAAGCAGAACTCCTTCCCGAATTAGATCCAATAGAAGAGGTTAAGGCTATTGAATTCAATAATTTAATTCAACCCGATTTAGAAGATAATACCCAGTTCTTCATCGATGAAGAGGAGGAGGACCTTGTTGATCCTGAACCTCTTGATGGATTACTAGAGCCACCTAAACCTCCTATTGAGCTCAAACCGTTACCATCCGGTCTTAAATATGCTTTTCTAAATAATGATCGAGAATATCCCGTAATTATAAGCGATAAACTTTCTGATGAAGAGACTTATAAATTAATGATTGTTTTAGAAAAACATAGAGCTGCTTTTGGATATTCACTACAAGACCTAAAAGGGATTAGCCCTGTTCTTTGCACCCATCGCATACCTACCAATCCGAAATTACACCTTCAAGAGAGCCTCAGCGTAGACTCCAAAATGCGATGCGGGATGTAGTAAAGAAAGAAGTTCTAAAGCTTTTACATGCAGGGATTATATACCCTGTGCCGCATAGCGAATGGGTAAGTCCTGTGTAAGTTGTACCTAAAAAGGGAGGAATGACGATTGTCCAAAATGATAAAAATGAATTAATACCTAAGAGAACTGTCACTGGATGGCGAATGTGTATAGATTATAGAAAACTCAACAAAGCAACAAAGAAAGACCATTTTCCGTTACCTTTCATTGATGAGATGTTAGAGCGCTTAGCAAATCATTCTTTCTTTTGTTTCCTTGATGGTTACTCGGGGATATCACCAAATTCCTATCCACCCCGATGATCAAAGCAAAACCACCTTTACATGTCCTTATGGAACTTATGCTTATAGGAGAATGTCTTTTGGATTATGTAATGCACCCGCTTCTTTTCAAAGATGCATAATGTCTATATTTTCTGATATGATAGAAGAAATCATGGAAGTTTTTATGGATGATTTTTCAGTTTATGGAAAAACTTTTAATGATTGCCTAGAGAATTTAGACAAGGTTTTGCAAAGATGTGAAGAAAAACACTTAGTCCTCAATTGGGAAAAATGTCATTTTATGGTTAGAGAAGGAATAGTGTTACGACACCTAGTGTCGAAAAGAGGAATAGAGGTAGATAAGGCTAAAATTGAAGTAATTGAACAACTACCTCCCCTATTAATGTCAAAGGAGTCCATTGATTTTCTTGGTCATTGTGGTTTTTATCGTAGATTTATAAGAAATTTCTCACAAATTGCTAGACCAATGACCAGTTTGTTAGCTAAGGATGTACCTTTTTGAGTTTGATGAAGAATGCTTAGAATCATTTAATATTCTTAAGAAAGCACTTACATCGGCACCAATCATTCAACCCCCCCGATTGGTCTTTACCTTTTAAAATTATGTGTGATGCTAGTGATTATGCTTGTAGGAGCAGTCTTAGGACAAACAAAGGATAAAACGCATCATGCAATTGCTTACGCTAGCAAGACAATGACGAAGCACAATTAAATTATGCAACCACCGAAAAGGAACTTTTGGTCGTTGTCTTTGCTATTGATAAATTTAGGTCTTACTTAGTTGGAGCTAAAATAATTGTTTATTCTGATCACACTTTGCTCTTAAATATTTGCTCACTAAGAAAGATGCTAAACCACGATTAATAAGATGGATCTTATTGCTGCAAGAATTTGATTTGGAAATTAAAGATAGAAAAGGGATAGAAAACCCCATTTGTGATCATTTATCTAGGATGTATTTCAAAGAACCTCGGGAACTACCTATTAATGACTCATTAAGAGATGACATGCTATTTAAAGTGACCAAGACAGATCCTTGGTACGCGAATATTGTCAACTTTATGGTTGCGAGGATACGTGCCACTAGGAGAAAATAAGAAAAGACTCATTTATGAAAGTCGTCTCCACATGTGGGATCCACCATACCTCTTTCGGGTATGCGCCGATGGATTACTCGGAAGATGTGTACCAAAGTGGAGGAAGGCATGCGAGATCATTCAAAATGTCACTCGTCACCATATGGAGGTCATTATGGGGCATTCCGCACTCATGCAAAAAAATCGGCGAGTGGTTTCTTTTGGCCAACCATGTATGAAGACACCAAAGATTTCATCCGAAGATGTGGAGCATGTCGAGGCATGAAAATATCAATGCAAGAGATGCTATGCCACTCACCAACAACCTTCGATAGAGCTCTTTGATGTCCAGGGAATTGATTATATGGGACCCTTTGTGAAGTCAAAGAATTATGAGTTCATTTTGGTGGCGCTTGATTATGTATCCAAGTGGGTAGAAGCTATGCCATGCAAGAATGCTAACTCAAAACACTCAAAGAAGATGTTTGAAGAGGTTATATTTCCAAGGCTCGGAACACCTAGAATGGTTATAAGTGATGGAGGAACACATTTCACTGATAAAAAGTTTCACTTATACCTACAAGCTCATGGAATACGACATAATGTCGCTACTCCATATCATCCTCGACAAGTGGCCAGGCGTAAACATCCAATAAACAAATCAAGAATATTCTCCGTAAAAACAAAGAATGAAATGGGAACTTTATGGAAGGATCGCTTACCCGACGCACTATGGGCATACCGGACAGACTTATAAAACACCTTTGGGAATGTCACCATATCAATTGGTATATGGCAAGACCTGCCACTTACCAAATCGAATTAGAACATAAAGCTCACTGGGCTATCAAAAGATGGAACATGGACCTAGAAGCTGCCGGAGAAAAAAAAAGAAAAATGCAATTATCGAAATTAGAACGATGGAGAGAAAAGGCCTATCACAATTCAAAGATCTACAAAGAACGGACGAAGAGATGGCATGATAAGAGGATCAAGAAGAAGGAGTTTACACCAGGAGATAAGGTATTACTTTTTAATTCCAGGTTTAAATTATTTGGGCTTGGAAAATTAAGAAGCAAATGGGAAGGACCTTTCACCGTTGTAAATTCATCACCACATGGAGCAATAACTCTACAATCAAACGAAGGTACGTTATTCAAGGTAAATGGACACCGACTTAAACTTTATTTAGAGCCATTTAATTCAGGAGTAGTGGATGAAATCGAATTCATCCAGTTACCAACTTATTAAGTTCTATTTCGGTATGAATTTTTATCCGCAAATACATCTAATAGAAACATAGGAGGAGTCCGAAGTACCCCGCGGAAGGGCACCCGAAGTGGGCCCTAGGTGGGGCCGGTCGGCGCCCTATGGGGCCGGGCCGGCCCCCCTCGTGCCCCCCGTCCCGACTCTCGTCTCACGTCCTTCTACACTCTTCCTACGTATATTCGCGTATTATCCACGAGCGATCGGATATCCTTTCGTCACGGATCCCGTAGAACCTAGGTTTTATCCTCATCCTGTCTCCTGAAAACCCATATAAATACGTACCTAGAACTCCTCAACTTTATTCCATAACCAGCCACCTCTTCCTTTTAAAGAGAGCTCTCCAATCTAGATCTATTAGCAATGGCGAACAAGGCGATCGTCTCCTATGGCGCGGACTTCGACAAAGATCCCCAGCGATGATTCGAAGGCCCTCGTCCCCTCGCACACCGAAGCCTCTCGCCGTCGTGCCGCCGAAGCAAGTAGCAACGATCCCCCCAAATGCGTCATGAGCAAGTCTACTACGTGCAAGATCCATCTCGCTCTTCCTCCACCACCGCAAGGCCGATGCTTGAAGGAGGTGCTAAAGGAAAGCATTGCTATCCCCAAGGGTACCCGGCTCTTTGCACCAAGACCTAATGAGCGACTCGTGGCGGTCGAGACCGACAAGAAGGGCAGGCCGATATGCGCTAAGTACTCCAATGCTTTGCTCGCCCTTCCGTTCAAGGAGTTCGTGCAAACCCCCGATGAGGTATGCTACACCGAGCCCATCGCGCCTAAGCCAAAGCCTAAGAGAAAGAGAGCAGCACCAAATTTAGCACCGGAGAAAGTTCCCAAGCGGCCGGACCAACCCTACGCACTCTTAACGAGAAGCTTGAAGGCCTCTCGACCTTGTCAAGGAGATGGAAACATCTAACAAGGCGAGGGACAAGCTCATAGATGACGTAGAAAAGAAGGTTGGGGTTAATCTCAAGTTAATCCGCAGCCTCAAGCGTGACAAAGACAAGCTTGAAGAAGAGGTTGCGGCCCTCAAGGAAATAATTCAGGGCCTCAACAATGAAGGGCAGCATTAACTGCCTAGTTATCCAATAAGGCACACTTCCGCTAGTCCGATTAGTTAAAGGAGTCAGTCGAGTTGAGTCATTTTGTTAGGACAAAGCCTAATGAGCTAGGGCAGTCGTTAGCTCAGTCATTAAAGCGTCTATTGAATTATTTTATACCACCACCATAAATGAATAAAGTGCCTTATTTTATATTAATGTGTGTTATCTATTCTACTCTCTATTTTTGGAATATTTTGTCTCCACATATTGCGTAGAAAGTATGCAGGAAAACAAGTTTGGAGGAAGTACAATTAATCACGAAGCAAAAATACGATCGGAAAAATAGCGTAATTCGAGCGACATCGACCCAACACCGCACACGCGGCGGGACCCAGAGACCCACGAGGTGGGGCGGCCGGCGCCCCCCCCTTCTCTCGCCTCTTCGTTTCGGTCATGGTCGGTTCGAAAGTTAATTACAAGTCAAATACATATACTCCGAATTTTAATTAAAACTTTTAACCTTTATAATAAATGCTTCACGAAATAATAAACCCATTCAATCCATGACTTAAGAGAAATAAATTATATGACACCCTTCTAGAGTCATGAATATTCTGAATTCTATAGTGCTTCATGATTGTCTAAGTTATTGTAGGGAGAAAGATAGCAAAGATAATGATTACTCAATTTCTGTTAATTTGTCTTTGGAGATTTTATTTCGAGCAAAAAAAAAATTGAAACACTTAGCTTCACTCTTCTTTGTAATGGAATCCAATAATAATTATATCAAAACAACTTTAATTATGGCTCGGTTGAAGAGATTTATCATATTCCCATCATAAGATAAATAAAAATAAAATTCACTATCTTGAGCAATATTGTGAAGGAGGCATGAGCTATTCAAAAAGATTCCGAGGAAATAAAAAGGGACAAGTGTCCGAAACCTCGAAAAGATAGATCACGAGGAAATAAAAAGGGACAAGTGTCCAAAACCTTGATGGAAGAAAGAAATAGGAGCATGTGCTCATCAAAAAGAAAGACTCATGGTTCCTCCAACATAATATGCCAAGAAGTGAGAATTTTTTCTGATCTAGGAATATGATATCTCTCTCCCTCGCTATAAAAATATATTCAATTTATGCCTCTACCATTGGTGCCATTACAAATGAGAGGGTTGAAGCTATGTTTTTGCAAATACACCTTCACTCCAAAAGACATAATTAAAGAAAGAGTAATCAGTCTTCACTCTCTTACTCCGCAATCACTTGAGGATTCATGATAGACACTTTAGAATTCCATAATATATGACCACTAGACTGTTGCTATATAATTTAATCTCTAAGTTACGCATTGAATGTATATCCATTCTACTAAAACCAACCTTTTTCTCGGGACGAGCAAAAGCCTAAGTGTGGGGGGTAATTGTTGACACCTGTTATCACCCAAAATTTATTAGTAATTACCACTTCCCGAGACATTGATATATGATAAGAATAGGGTTACCATTAACAATTTCCACGAGTTTTGGTGATTTGTGCATTTTTCAGGGAATTTTCCAGAAAAGCCTAAAAAAGGGATTTAAGTGCTAATTTACCACGAAACTTGATCGCGACGCAAACACATCACCGAGGGGTTCAGGAATACTCAGGAAGACACCCAAAGCAACAGGGGGGGCAGCAGCCAAGTGGGGCCGGCCGGCCCCACCCTGCGCCGGCGGCCTCTAGGGTTAGGGTTTGCCGCCCCCCGCCTTCCGAACCTTCCTCCACCGCCTCGAGGAGTCATCCTGGCCGCTTGCTACGTCGGTTTGATCCAACGGCGTATCAATCCCACCGGGCTATAAAAGGAGGGCCATACCCCCCACGGAGGCCGGATCAAGAGATGAAGAATCGTAGCTTTAGATAGAGATCCACTAGATCTAGGCTAGCAACCAAGATAGAGATTAGAGATATAGAGTAGAAGAGTAGAGATTCGGAGGAGCCCCCCCCTGTCGGAGCATCCTCGGGAGTCAGATTCGTCTGGATTCGCCTCCCTCGCCCGAGGCGTGTTCGAGGTACTTTTGTATTTACCATTCTGATTCAAGTGAGCATTTGTTTATATTCATTCTTTGGTTTGCAACTCATACTATATTGAGTACTTTGATTTGGGTAGCTCCTAGGTCGAGTAGTATTCGTAATGTAGACGTGGGGTCCAGGTTATGATTGCTTGTGAATGTCCCCCGATCAGCCGGATAGTGGTAGCTCGCGTAGGTGACTTTATAGCTGCGTTGAATCCTCTGTAGTCCACTTCCCGTTGATAGGACTGATAGGCCTATAGGTGTCTCCAGTAGGTAGATTACTCTGTTTCTTCTCCTATTCAGTCACCGGGTCCGATAAGACGATATTATACAAAGTTTACCGGTAGTTAGAACTAGAGTACATTAGCTATTTCCTCATTCTCAATAGTTTTCTAGATTGTTTGTACCCTTTTAGATTAAGAGTATTGGGCTATTTCATAATTCACCTCTTGTTCCTTTGGGTTCGATATTAAAACCGGGTTGATCTTGGTGAAGTGCCGATCAAGATATATCTAAACGCTTGGATAATCGATTATAATCATTATTTAGGGTGCAGTTAATTTATACCAACAAGCATCTTCTAGCTTAGCCTTATACTCCACCTCTATGTTTATAATCTGATTATAATCATAATCTGATTATAATCCTATGGGAGTGTTCTTAACTAGCTCAAGCTCCTTAAGCGCATCTTCTAGCTTAGCCTTATACTCTTTTCTATCACTAGCAGCACGCTTAAGTAACTTATCTTGACGAAGCAAAGTAGCAGTTAAGTCATCAACCTCAGCGACAAGAGCATCGACGGAAGGTGATACCTTAGATGTGTCGTCGTCGTCGCCGGGAGCATCGTCCTTGCCGCCCTCCACCTCATCACCAAGTGCCATGGTGCGAAGCCTCCGTGGGTGGAGTCGACGAGGAAGCAAAGGCCGTTCAACTTGTCCTCGACCTTCCTCTCGGACTCGCCGTCGCTCGAAGAGGAAGATGCATACTCGTCGTCGGAGTCAAGGTCGCTGAGGGAGGCGAGGAAGGCGCGCTCTCTTGCTTTGAACTTCTTCATGAACTTGCGCTTCATCGCTTCCTTGTCAAAGCCTCCTTTGGACTTGTGCTTGTCGGAGGTGGTCTTGCCAAAGGAGTGCTTGTTCCGCTTGGGACAGTTGGCGACGAAGTGGTCGGGGTCACCGCATCCATAGCATCCATCCTTCGGTCCACCCCGCCGGCGATTCAAGCGGTTGTTGTGGAACCGCGAGAACCGGCCGATGACGAGAGCCGCCTCATCGTCTCCGAGCACGTCCAACCGCTCCTCATCCCTTTGTGATCAAGGAAGACAAGGCAAACATCGCAGAGGAGGGGTTAGCGAAAGAACTAGAGACACCTTTACCTGACACCAGCGCCATAGTCGGAGCAGAGGGGTTGCGGATCTTGGCATGGGTCTGGTTGTCGATCTCACTCGACTTGAGCTTGCTGAATAGCTCGTCCACCGTGAGAGTGGCGTAGTTGGGTGACTCAACCAAGGCCTGAAACTTCGAATCCCAAACCCTCTGATCTAGGGCGTGTAGTAACTTGAGAGCCCTCTCATGATCATCATAGGGTAGCTGAGCCCTATTTGCTCGCATCTTGTTCACAATCGACTGAAACCGAGAAAACATCGAATCGATGGTCTCACCATCTAACTGAGTGAAGTTCTCATACTCCCGCTTGTATGTTTCAAAGAGTCTGGTCTTAATTTGGGGAGTCCCCTCGTGATAGCTCAAGCTTCACCCGGATCTCTCGAGCGGTAGTATAGTGAGAAACTTCGCTCAAACTCGAAGGAGAGAGACTCGAAAAGAGAGCATTGCGAACTTTGCTATTGGCATCGTGTTGCTCTATTTGCTCTTGACCAACACGAGCAGGAAGAACAAACTCTATTTGCTCTATTTGCTATTGGCATCGTGTTGCTCTATCCGCTAGAAGCCAAGACTCGGATATACGCCGACATGCGTATCTTCCAAGAGGGGTAATTCGATCCATCGAAAAACGGCGGCTCCCCGAACCAAGCGCTCCATGTCGCCTTCTAGCGGATCACGAACCGGTTAGGGTGGAATGATCCTTAACCGGCTCTGATACCTATTGAAGGACCAAAAATGGCGACCAGAGGGGGGTGAATGGGAGCCGATCAAAATTTCTTTCGAATGGCCACCGTCCCCACTCGACCCTCCAAAACCCCAAAACTCACACGCGAGTAGTTCTCGAGTCAACAGTGATCGGATGTTCTCCCAGGTAGTCCCCCCTAAACACAAATGAACACTCAAGGCAACGAAAAACCAAGCGGAAACAAGAAACTCCTCAAAACCGGAAATTGCAATGACCCCGAGGTTCAAATTGCTTCGAAGGCTTTGAGGTTCAAGCAAAATGACTCGCATGCAAAGAAGAAGCTGGCTGCATCGGCCGAGGCTCAAGACCTCAAGTGCCGAGGTTCAGCACTTCTCGAACTTAGACGGCGCTACAGCCGCCGAGACTCAGCGCCTCAAGTGCTTGAGGTTCAAAGACGGGTTCCAAAGACACGAACGGCAGAACGAAAATCGCCATGATCTTCAATCCGCCCGATCTCCTCCAAATCTCAACCAATCGCAACCAAAATTGAACCGTGGGTTCCTAAGGCAATGGAGAAGCCCCCTCTAAGAGATCATAGCTTGAGGTTGGATGAATCAACGGGAATCATAAAGGGGTGACGAAAACGAGCAAAAATCGGGCGTCACCAAGAATCGCCTCGATCTCCTTGCACGGGACGAATTGGGAGAAACCCTTCGGTGGAAATATTCTCCTACAAGCAAGGATCGAAAGCAAAGAACAAACGGTGCGCAAAAACGATCAACCATAGCTCGAGAAATCACAAGAGGAAAATTTCGGGGAGAAAGAACACCACAAGAACAAGATGAACCAACACGAATTCAACACAAAGATTTCGAAAAAACGAATCCCGGAGGACACGAGGAGGTTAAGGCCTCCATTCCCAACAAGAAATCTGAGTTCTTACACACTAATTGGTGGAATTAGTAGACCTCTCACACTCAAGCACACTAGAAGAGGGAAACCCTAGAAAGGGAGAAGGAAAATGCAAATGGAGAGGTGAGGGAGATGGGGCTCCCTCCACCTTACTTATCGACCGGGCTTATTTCATTTTCCAGCTTCGCCTAGCCCTAGGGACATTGCGGTCCAACTCGAACCGACTCAATGCAATCTTTGATCCGACGGCCACCGCGCCTTCTCACCGGTAGCTTCGCCTCGACGCGAACTCCCCGATGCCGCCACGTGCCGTCCGTCCGCCTCAGGACCTCCGCCAGGGTTTTGAGGCTCAACCCAGAAACCCGCCGGGTGGTTTTGAGGCCCAAACCACCGAAACCCGCCTCCGTTGGTTTTGAGGCCTAAACCAGCAAACCGGCCCATGTCCTTGCGCTTGTCGAAGCCAAATGCCAAAGAACACGATCCCGCCCGGCGATTCCGGGTCCCTCGCCCCAAGTCTCGATGCGTCCCCCCTTTCACCGCTTCGGTCCATTCGGCGCCGCCCGCCATCACTTGACCTTCACCTCGCCGTCGGCCACCGCCTCCATGCTCAACAACTGTACAACACAAACCAAGGCACATGTGGAGCTCGTGGCTTTCACCACCGTCAGTAGCATCCCATCCGAGATACTAGTAGTTGAATCAATCACTCATCATCACAACTGAACCACAAGTATAAACCTTGTGTTCGCACTTTTCCAAAAAGAACAACACAAGTAGTACTCAGTATAAGAAATATTAACACCTCGTTTCGTTCAGCCACCTAGGGGGGGTTGGGTTCTCGAATGGTTGAAAATGGCTTCATACTTTTAATGGGTTGGGTTGGATCGCTTTTCTATTTTTTGTGTTTCATTTGAATGGGTTCATTCATGGATTGGTCTCAGTTTCCTCATCCAGGCCATATATTATGTCGTTTGCCTCGGGCAACCTTGTTATTATGCTTTCCTCAGGCAGGTGTGTACAGGAATAATACAATACAATACAAATATTTATCTTTCTGGAACAAGTTGAAAAGGAGCACAATGAAGCGACACACGTCACTGAATGCAGTAACTTTTGATCTGAATGCACCCCCCGGTAAAATACAAACAACAGAGACTGCAAATAATTTAGCCATTCAAGGCCCAATCAACCATCAATAGAGCCCCCATCATCAGAATAAAGAATGGTAAGGTAACTTTCCAGGTGAATTAGTAGCCGAGACCTAAAGCACGTTACAAATTACAATTCTCTACAGACTACAGGCTTTACCAGTGGGAAATCACTAGTCGGCAAGTATCAAATATACAATACAGTGAATTCAAGTATATGATCCATCAATCCTCCATGAGCTGAGTGGGCGTTCCATTAGAGGACTGTTTTGCTCTTTGGCTGCTGTACTAGAATCGTGGAACGGGTATGCCAACGATTATCGCCTATTCTCATCTTCAATGATTTCATTTCCCTCATGTTCCTCAACCTCGCTTACCTCTGTGGCAGCAGTAGTAGCAGCAGCAGCACGAACAGTGTTATTGCTACCACGGCAGTGCAGTAGCTGGCGCTGAAGGCTCTCGATAAGCTGGTTAAGCTGTTGAATATTTTTCTCCTGAGATAATATAATCTGCAGATGGCACGTACATCTTCTATGAGGAAATGAACTGGATATCTAGGCATTAAAAGCTTAGCAAAACCATGCCCTTAAAAAAGAGACGTGGACCAAAAGGCAGATAAAGGACTGCTTTCCTAGTTACAGCGAATTCAGATATTGCATATCGTGATTTTGCACACAAAATGGAAATGCTTCATGAGTAATTCAGTTATTCCTACAACAAGAATCAAGTTGTCAAGCACAAACTCTGTCATATGATTTTATGACTCTAATGCCTGGATTGATTTGACCAATGACTCAAAGGTAGGGTGTCAGTTTGGTAGAATCCAAAATTTTGGTAGGAGCAGGAATAAAATTTTCATATGATGCTACTCAGTTCTAACAATTCTGATTTATTATGAAAAGTGACTTGTATATGTCAAATTAATGTGATATTTGACTTTTCATATGTTCATGTTCAATCCCATGATATATACTCCCAAGCCACAAATAAGTGGCAATTTGCAGTGTGTGCAATCAAAGTGTCTAATCTTTGACCATGAGTACCTCATATTGTGATGGAACATTTCAAAATGCCGAGTTGATTTGTCGAGAATAGCAGTTCAAAATACTTCTATGTTTTCTGTACTTTCTAAATATACCATAACAGAAACTATTAGTCACAGTTACTATATTTTTAGTAAGTCAACATCGAAACAGCTCTTGTTGTGAATGGATGGAGTAACAAATTGCTAAAAATTACTTATTCGTTGAACCATATACAACAACAAATGATTCTGCACTTTGTTTGCAAGGGTTCCTGACTTCCCATGAGCAAATTTAGTATGTTGCAATACTTATTCATCATAACAAAATCATATATGTTGTGCATGCAAAGTTCACTAAACCTGCACAAATACCGATGTATTTTTTCCTCGAACACATAAGAGAACTGCTCATCATTGGATTAATAGAATGAGAGAAACAAAAAACATACCCGCACAACTCCGATGTTGTATATAAAAAATGTAAACTCATCCTATATGTTCAGAAACAATACTGACAATCTTTCAATCTGGTATTTTCATGACGTTCTCACAATATCATTTGTGTTTCTCCGATCATAACATCAAAGATGAGAAATTTTTTGTCAGATTACTTACCTTTATGTGCCTTGCATACATGATTTTTCATAGAACTTGTTTGAAGCAATGCCACACATCAGATTATTGTATTTTTACTAATGGGAATGCTGGAACCCATGGCCGCCAACTTATTTCCTATATTAGATATTACAACAATTCTGCAATTTGCAATGTTGTAAGACCACCAATCTGGTTCAGGATTTGAGGTTTGACAATTTTAGTTTAGCAGGTTCGATTACTCCAAAATTATAAATCAGACTTAAGAAGAGCAGATCTTAAGGAAACATATTTAACATAAACAATTCATTATTCCCATGAGGATCATCAGTTAGCAGCAATTAAGTGACCAACTAATTATATGTATATGATTACTAGGCATGAATTTCTGTAGCATGCTCTCCACGGTTAGGACCATTATTCCATTAACATGCATGGATTTAGTTTTTTTAATTGCAAAGAAATATGGGAGTATTATTTGGCAAAGTGATGCTGTAATGTAAGACCAGAATCATGTTTAATTACAGTGCACCTTTAAATCTCACCACCTGGGACCTAAATGATTTAATATGCCCAACAAGAAACAAGCAATCAACTCAAAAACCTCACCATAGTGTGAACCCTTTTTTATTGCAAAAATCAGGATATAAGACATTTTATTTGTCTATAAACCTAATATTGCATTTCTAAACTATTCTACTCTGTTATGATTACTAGTTTAAATAACTTATTCGGTTATTTCCCTCGAGACATATAATATATAGGACAACCTCCATAGTGACAAGTTAAATTAAGGCATCTGCACTTTGCAAAAGTATATTGACAATCTTCTAGGCATTACATAATGTGCATTACCCACAGAATAAGAAACAGAACTACACATAATAACCCTATATCTATTACTCTCCAAATACACATGCATGAATATGTTCAGCATCCATGATTTTTACTAGTTCCTAGTTTTCGAAGGATGCCAATGTGGTCATGCACAGACTGGTAAGTGGACATGATATTCTGCAGAAGATCTGTAGTACATACTAGTATGTAGTAGAAGTGGAACTGCCTAATTACACCAGTAGTAACTGGAAACAAATAACAGCCTACTTACTTGATTTTCCAAGTCAATAGAGTTCAAATTTGCCTAATTACACCAGCAGGCAGTAGCAAAATTTGTTCAAATTTGTACAAGATAACAGCCTACTTACTTGAAGTCAAAAGATGCAATAATTGATTGCTATGCAACTGTTATCTTTATTTAGCTCCACCCAGGGATGGACCCAAAAGGTCCTGTTACTACTAAATATGCATTACATTACAAGTTTAGGCCTTGTGATACTTTGAACACACCAACAATTCCTTTTTTGTGATATAAAGTGCATGATTGTTCCTTTTATCTCTGTTATTTTACTGAACTCACAACATGCTTAACTCTTTCTTGCCTTACTAACTCCTAGGGTTCTTTACTAGAAAGTTGAATTTGGAAACAGGCCAAAGTTCCATACTTGATCAGCTATTGGTATTTTAGACAATTAAGCAACGCAGTTTCCAATTAAAATAAGAAGTTGTTACTCTCATATTGCCAGTGGCTGTAACCACAAGGTCAGCTAGCAAGTAGAAACTATGCTCCCAAACCATTCCAGAAATAGGTGTGCAAATGCTTGCTGTACATAACTGTTCCAGAAATAGTTATGCAAATGTGTGCATTACATAAGCTCATTATATATGATGTAAACAAGCACCCTGTATTTCCTTGAAGCAATAAATTTGATAGTTGCAGGTAAGACAGAGGTTTGGTGAAGATTTGCACATTCTATGTATTCGTTTTTGCATCTAAATTGATAGAGGCTCAACAATGCACTCCCTTCCCCAGTCAAAAAGCTTCTTCTTAACTGATAACCACCTTCTACCTTGCTGAAAAGGTAAATCAACTTATCATAAACATAACTATCTAAAGACAGGTTCTCAATATACCTAACAAGTAACAACCACCTTTTCTTGAAAGACCTAAATCAATTAAAAAATAGCACAATCTATCTAGTTCCCAATTCATGGAGACTCCAATTTCAACATGTACCTAAATTCAGTTCAGACATCACTGCCACGAGATTTCTTCGGAAGAGGAAAAAGGGACAACAAGCATAACAGTAACAGCTGCTTTAAATTAATTACGAATGCACAAGATTGCAAGCCCAACTAAAACGGAAGCCAAGCGGATTCAGCAAGAACCTTTTCCTTGACGGCGTCCTCCCTGGCGAGCAGCTGCTGCCGGCGGCGGGCGGCGGCCGGGTCGGCGTCCGCGGCCTCCCCGATCTGCTGCTTCCACTCGAACTGCGACGTGATGACGAGCACGAGCAGGAGGAAGACGAGCACCACCGGCCTCGTATTCATCCCCGCAGCAACCGATCCCCAAATCAGAAAAACCAGCCTCCGTCCGCCCTCCGCCTAAAGAACCCGGCCACCCACAGCAAGAACGCAGGCAAGGAATCGTCAACAACTGGAGGGAGGCGGACGGGGTCGGGGAGACGGACTAGACTTGTCGGGGAGAACCAGCAAAGGGGCTAATTACCAAGGAAAGCCCCGGATCTCCGGCGCTCAGGGCTGGGGCGGACCGCGCGAGGAGAGGCGACGGATGCAGGTGCTGCTGGGAGAGCTGCCCGCTGGCGATAGTGGGAGACGGCAGCTGGGGTTCCGGTGGAGGAGCACTGGGGACGGAGAAGCGAGACAGAGGAGGGGAGGAAGCGCGTGGAATCGCGGCACAGACAGGAGAGGAGACCGAGACGAGTTCTTGGTGAGGAAAAGGGATGCTGGTGAGAAGGGACGCGCGCCGCTGGCAGCGGGTGGAAGAAAGTCAGCTGAGCAGCTCACCTTCACGGCGGCGGCAGTCAGCACAAAATACTCCCGAGCCTGCTACGATGATGACCCAACGGTGTGGTTTGCACAACGTTAATGAAGTAGTACAAGTGACTCAAATATCTATTTCTAAGTTTATGGATAATAGAAAAAAAAAGAATTATCCAGATACCTTTGAAGAATGGATGGCAACTAGAGGGAGATGTCAAAAACACGCGATTTCTTTTCTAAGCATGTTGTGGTACCTCATATTAGTGCAACTGTTAATAAAGTGTGTGTTCTTCCCTATTTGGCCTTAGGATATATAGAGAAGGGGTGAACTAATTATTATTTCATCTCAATCCCTCACAATTGTAATTAAAAAAATAAATAATTTCCCAAGTTGTTAAAGAAATGGTATATGGATATCTAAAATTTTTAGGCAGCCCGCGATAGTCAAGTTAGGCTAGTATCGATGGAAGTTTAAATGCGAGTTTCATTTGCATTAAATACGGTCTTGGCATAAAGCATATTCGATGACATAGCAGTGTATTTAAGAAAAGAGAGAGAAAATGAGTGTCATGGAGATGACACTCTCTTGGCACGAGTACCAACTCTCTATGAGTCATGAAATTAAATGCATATGAAATTAGAGAATGAAACTATGCATTGACAATTGGGAGTTTCATTCGAGTTTTATTTAAAACTATGTGACATGGCGCCTTGGAAACAACGAAATGAAACTCACCATTGAGACCGACCCTATGCATTTGAAGGTGTAATCTTTGTCATAGAGTAAGAGGTGTAATCTTTGTCATAGAGTAAAGGCAAGTTACACTAGCCAGTAGCCACACACAACATAGCAAATATCGATGTCGAAAACTCATCATGGTTCTCGGACCGGTGGTGGCTTTAAAATTCTGCCGACTCAATGCTGGCCAATAAAAATGTTTCTCAGCCAGTTGTTGTACAACTTAATCGCAAACATGGATGATCAGTGGCGGTTAGCCCTGCTAATGGGTCGGGGGCAAATGGGTTTTTTGGGGCGGGTTTTGATATGGAGTGTGTATGGATGGGTAGAAGTGGGTTTTAATCTCTTGTGGGTCGGGGCGGGTTGGGTTTACAGGAAAACGGGTTAGCACGGGTTCGTATTCAACTCACAAACCTGAATCCCGTGAACGTTGATTCGGGGAAAAAAAAGAAAAAAATCCCGTGAACTCGACCCTCCGCTCCGCCGCCAGGGGCTCGCGATGGGGTTGGGGACCTCGGCAACCTTGATGCGGACCTCGCCGCGGTGGTCGGGCCGAGGAATAGGGACCTCAAACCGCGACGCGGACTTCCCCGCTAGTGGTGTTCGAGTCCGCTTAAGGTTGGGCGTGATGCTTTGGATGCCGAGGACTCCGCAAGCGCCTTTCCGACGGACGCCGCCGCTGCGGCTACAACGCATCGGGCGGCGGCAGCCAAAGAAGAGCACCACCCCATGCGCCGTGAAGCTGCAGTGCATCCGAGGGCAGTGCAGACGCGATCGCAAAGACCCGCCTACAGCGGACCGCCCAAACCGAGCTCGCCGTGTGGTTCTGCCGGCACTCCGCCGTAAGCACGCCGACGACGCCAGCGGCACCACCAAAGAGCACCGCCGGAGGAGGTGACGAGAGCGTGAGAGCAAATGCGAAGCGGAGTTCGTGGGGCGGGTTGGGGCGGGTTCGCTTCGGCTCGGCTTTGGGTAGGGTTGGGTTCGCTGCCGGCATTCTCCGACGACGGGTTGGGGTGGGTTTGGGTTAGGTCTTCCCCCATTAGCGTGCCGAGTGGCGGTTCTCCTCGGGCGAGCATGGCCTAAATGCACATCGCATGCCCCTCGATGTTGAACATTGTGCTGCACGAACAGCTCCAAGCGAGGAGGTCAGCGGCATGTAATCGGAGTGTTCGGCTGGTCATATAAGCTGGTTGATAAGACAAACCGGCTGATTTGTTGTGCAAGAAAAATACTGTTCGAATGGCTGATAAATCCGGCTGATAAGACAATCTTTTCTGGCATCAAACATTATGAGTAGTCTTAGGACATATTTAAATCTTTGTTAATAACTACTAAAAGCATCTTCAACTATGGCTCCTAAAATAGTGCTCCTACTTTTCTTAGTAGATGTTCCCTTGCCTTTATTTTATTTTCACTACTACAAAAAAACTTAACTGCAACCTTTCAATTTGGGGCTCGGAGGCGGTTGGGCCGCCGCCCGCCTCGATTAATCGGGCCCAATCGAGGCCGGGGCGGGCGGCCCAAAGAACTTTGAGAATGGCAAGTTCATGTTACCCTTGAGCCAGCTCGTCCCAGACAAGCTGTGGGAGGTTGGAGGTTCCATATCTAGTATATGCATGCAAAGAAAGTTAGGCATGAGAGAATTCATTGTGAAGGTCCCCGGGGAGTACTTTTACTTGGATGAAGACTGTTATTTCACCCTTGACTTCCACGACATGCATAGGATGCTTTTCGCAAAAGGATCTCGACGTCGCCCAAGTCACCCTCTTTGCAATGTAAGTGATCATAAAAAGATTCGTTCTAGCAAGTAATACGTTCATTATGACGAAGCTTACAATGCAATATGTTCGTTGACTTGTACTTGCAGGGATGCAATCATATATTAGCAATGAAATAGAGGATAACGTTATCAACCTATCCCCTATGCATATTACCCGGAGGGCAATCATTGGATTTGATATACCGCACATGGATCCTCAATTGGTAAACTTGGATAGGATGTAGCGAGTGCACGCCCGGACTAGGCTACAAGGACAGCTCAAAAGTACGAGAAAGGGAGAGTACATCCTTGAAGCAATGAAGAAGATCCGGGAAATGGGTGTATCCCCGGCCGCGCACATCGGTTCGGGTAAGTTAATAAAACGATAAATGCAATAGGTATTGGTTTGACTCTTTTAATATGTAAAGATTTGTGATCCTACTTGTATAAATGTTGTAGCAGGGCGTCATGGGCCACTAGGTTGTATTTCTAATCTATCCACAGGATGGAAAGGCCGTCGTATTCGACTCCTTGCGCAAATCGAACAAACAAGGGTACAAGGATTTCGAATACTGTGGTCCGATAGTAAGTGACGACACACATTTATTTATGGCATCAAAAGTATATATCAAATTGGTTGTTGACACTTGTGGTTTTCATACAAGCGCCTACGGGGAAGTTCACGGAGGACCCGTAATGCTATGATAGGAGGTCCGAGAAGAAGAAGCGTATATGCATACAAACTCTCAAAGTGAGGCGAGACTTCCCGGTAAGTATCGGACCGATATTCATATATGTGGTACTACATCATGGATCCTATCTGTAGTTGTAAAGATTAATTATATGGTATGTTATATCATTGCATGCAAATGTGCCAAACAACCCGATGCCTCGGTTTTATGTGGATACTACGCTTGTGAATACTTGAGGGCGTGCAGCCCAGAAAATAGCCGTGGTTGACGGCAGCTCAAGAAAGCAAAAAAATGTTGGAGAGATTCAAGGGTGGACAACGCTCACATCAAGCAAACAATAGCCGACATCCGTAAGTTTGTAAATGATGAAGTTGCTCATGTTGGCGGAAAGTTCTTCAACGAGGAAAGCGAGCTAGCGGCTAGCGGAGAAGTACGAGAAGCTACGGAACCGGAGAACCATGCTAGACATAAGGGATTACATATTGTCGAACATCTTCTAATAGACCGTAGCTTAGATTCTCGTATGTATGATATGCTTATGTGTAATATAAACTTTGCGGTGGATCGACGAACGTTGTGGATGACATGTATATAACTTATAATCTTTCTCTCGATGTATAAGTGTTTTCTAGTGTATTACATCTTTGCATATGTAACTTATTTACTCTATTTGATTCAAAATTTAAATACGAATTAATTAAAAGCTTTTTTAATCTGAAAATCAATAACCGAGGCGGCTAATTACATATAACAGTTTGAGTTAATTATATAACCGAGGCGAAGCGATTAATAACGACCGCCTCGGTTAATTGAATAATTGAGACGGGCGTTAGGAACCGCCTCGGTTAATGCCAATTAGCCGAGGCGGTTACTTTAACTTGCCCGCCGGTTAAGATATTAACCGAGGCGTTCTGATAACCGCCTCGGTTAAGCCCTCATGATTAACCGTGACCACATGTCCGGCGGTTGGAATGTCCATCTCGGTTAACTGTTTTTGCCCGCCTCCATTAAGTTTTATGTAGTAGTGTTTGTCTCATTTTTTAAATATAATCATTATTCATTCATATCACATCATTATAGTACAAACTTAAAATTTTGTAAACGATATAAATGAAAATTTTATCCAATTAAAGTTCAAATTTAAATTTAAGTTCAAATTTAAATTTAAATAAAACACTTTAAATTTAAGTTCATATTAAAATTTGACCAAACATAAAAAATTCATATAGGCAAATAGAATTGTCTATCACACGGCATAATTCTTCTAAGATGAAAAGTGACCCAAATACCTTTTCAATAAGTCTTTCCTAGATGCCCATTGCAAATGCTGTCCCATGAACCAAGAGAGAGGACGGCTTCGGCAGGGAGTTAGCACAATAAAAAAAGATGTCATGGGAGGGAGTTGCATGGTAACAAAAAAGATTTGCTAGGAATAAATGCAGTAGTACGTGAGAGGAAATGGGGTGGCGGGATGGAATTGTTGGAAAAAAAAAAAAAAAGGTTGGAGAAAAATCTTTCTGAGAAATAGATATAGAGTAGGCTAGACACCCCTGAAAGATGGGTTGATATAGGGGAGATTCGGGGGTTTTCATAGAGTAGGTACTTGAGTTCAAACTCTAACTAAATCTTAGTATCTAGCTATAAAAAGAAATTAGGGACTTTGTATAGGGTTCTTATTGAAGATGCTCGCTATAACCAAAGAGAACTATCTAATATTCCCTTCATCTTATAGTGATAAACACATATATGGAAAAAAATTAGGGACTTTGTTTAGGGTTCCTATTGAAGATGCTCGCTAAAACTAGAGAGAACTATCTATATTCCCTTCATCTTATAGTGATAAACACATATGTGGAAAAAAAAAAAGTCAAATTTTACATAATGTTGACTTAAAACTATTTAAATTATACACAACTTTTAGGACATAAACTTACCAATAGATTTACATTCGAAGTGAATATAGGATGATAAAGATTTATTAGCAGATGTCAACATATTGAATGAGAAATTAATTAAAGTATCACAATCTATCTTCTTGATTTTTTTTTTTGTTAAAATATCCTTATCATTGTGCAAGTATAACGAGGATCAAAGAGTCTCAGCTATTCGTTAGTCGTAGGCCCAAGAACCAGATCAGAGCACATATTCGCTAGTAGGCCACTAACTGCACATTATCAAGCTCAGCGGAAGCAAATTGGGCTGCCCAGGCCTAGGTTGGTGGTAACCAGGCCAAAACAGGCCTATTTCCAAGTTTCATTTAATGTCACTAAAATTTTAATGGGCGAATACAAGTTTTTATGCATTTGTGGTGTTTATTTTTAACATTGAGCCCAAATGTTACGAGTGAAATTGAAATCAGAAATGCATCTAAATCAGAAGTTACATTTACCGTCGAAATATCGTAGAAGTTACCAAGGTTTGTTCGATTGAGTAGTGGCATCACCATTCACCAATCAAGGTCAGGTGATGTTTCTATCCTATCTACTACCCTCTGTCCCATGAAGTTTGTCACATGAAAACCGTATTTGTGAGAAGGGTACGATTTTTTAACGACATTCTCCATGGGACGGAAAGAGTACTAGCAATCTTCGTCGCAAAAAAAAAGAGTATTAGCAATCTCGCATGACATATAGGTATCTAGCATTTGGTTATTGAGCGCCACGGTAAATATCTTGCCACATCAAATATTGACCATTGTTACTTTTAGGCTGAAAAACCATTTTAGTTTATCGTGCCAATAGTATTTTTTCTTCTTATAAAAAATCGGGCCGTTGCGGTAATATTTTGACTTAGTAGCTAGCTTATGAGTCCTGCCCGACTTCTTTTTTAATAGATCAAAATTCGAAAACACATAGATACGTATGGAATTTGAAATGAACAAGAAGGTTGCGTCTACATACGTATAGGTTGTTGGAGGATGCCATTACTCGTCTTTTTCATGATCCCGTCTCGCCCAAAAGTAATTAATGTCATGAAGCGGCACATGGAAAACGACACAGGCTAAAAAGTGCGGGGCCCGTGCACGCTAACGCCAAAATCCCGAACTCAAGCCGTCTCTACCCGCCTCCGCCTCATCTCCTCCCACATTTGCCGGCCGTTGCCACCGGACCGGCCGGCTGATCTCCCTTCTTCCACTTCCACCATGGCCGCCGCCGCCTCCACCTCCACTCTCTTCCTCCTTCTCCTGCTGCTAGCGCTCAGCTCGCACCTCTCCCTCGCCTCCTCGCCAGCCGCAGCGGGAGCTCCTGGGCGCGGCGCGCGCGCCCGAGTTCGCCGCGTGGCTGCGCGGCGTGCGGCGGCGCATGCACCAGCGGCCCGAGCTGGCGTTCCAGGAGCACCGGACCAGCGAGCTCGTGCGCGCCGAGCTCGACGCCATCGGCGTCCCCTACCGCTGGCCCGTCGCGCAGACCGGCGTCGTCGCCACCATCGTCGGCAGCGCCGGCGCCGGCGCCGACGGGCCTGTCGTCGCGCTCCGGGCCGACATGGACGCGCTCCCCGTGCAGGTCCGTCGTCCGTGCTCGCTCGCCCGCCCGTCTCGATCTTGTTCCCCCACATCCCCTGCTTTCAGCGGTTGCCGACAGAATCTTCAACGCCACGCTTGGTTGTTCCCCAAGTTGGGCGCGCAATCCCAGTGGGATCCGATGCTTTCAGGGGTTTATTTAAATTGAGCATTAAATTCATCCCAAATTTTTTTGGCTGGTTATGATCATTCTCTTAAACTAAAATGCAAAGGTTCATTTAGTTTACTCCACCCAACTGATTTATGTTGGAAATGCTCTTATATCTATCCTAACTGTCTGCCACATTCTCTTTATCTCGCTAGTTTGTTGATATTTCTGTTATCTATCACACTCATAAGGACAAAGACCCAAGCTACGCAAGTAATTGCGACAACAAAACCAGACTTTTGTCGAGGATATTGCTTTCTTGGTCATTCATGTCAATTGGACGTATGGGCACGTTGAGAAATTTGGTAGGGGGTAATAGTATGGCACAGCTTCCACATGTGAAAGCAAAATATAAATTAATCTTTTTTAAAAAATAAATCAGTTTTTTAATAACAAAATAAATCCATTTGTTATTGTTGTAATCTAAAAGGCAGAGATCAGATCAACTAGGAGAACGGAAAATTATTCTGTGAGAAAAAAAGTACTGCTGGCTAAATAGATTGTTCGCTTCAGCTAAAAAGCCGTTTCAAATTATCACCAAAGAGTATTTTTTTTCTCATAGAAAAATCAGCTGTTTCAACAGGTGTTTTGGCTTATCGGTCGACTTATAAGTCCCCGCCGAACAGCCCGTGGGGAAAAAAAATACTTATCCACATTGATATATGTCCAAACTAGCACCATAACTTCCATATGCCTTATAAATTAAAGCTAGCACAAACTCTTTCTGTACTCTGCACATTCTTCAGTTACCAATTGGGGAAAAAAAATACTTATCCAGGTATAAAATCCCTTTTTGGCAGGAGTTGGTGGATTGGGAATACAAGAGCCAGGAAAGTGGGAAAATGCATGCTTGCGGACATGATGCACACACAACAATGCTTCTGGGGGCTGCTAGGCTACTTCAAGATCGCAAGAGTGACCTAAAGGTGCTGCTTACTAAACCAGTCAATTCAATATAGATCAATCTATAAATTCCAGCATGATTCTATATTGTTGTTCTTCTTGCTTGATCATCAGGGCACTGTAAAGCTTGTATTTCAGCCGGCAGAGGAGGGTCAGGGTGGTGCATACTATGTGTTGCAAGAAGGTGTTCTTGACGATGTATCAGCCATATTTGGCTTGCATGTTGACCCAGCCCTTCCGGTAGGTGTCGTTTCATCTAGGCCAGGACCCTTTGCAGCAACGTCAGCTCGATTCCTAGCAACAGTTACTGGTAAAGGTGGGCATGCTGCAATGCCCCATGATTCCATCGATCCTATTGTAGCTGCATCCACTACTATTGTCAGCCTCCAACAAATTATCGCTTGGGAAATAGATCCCCTACAGGGTGCAGTATGTTTTCTGCTTAACTATACTTCGGCAGTATTTTTGTTTACTGTAAAATTTGAAAACTTTGGTAAAATTGTCTACATATATATGTTAAAACATCGTTGGTTCCTCTTATGTTTCAGGTTGTATCCATCACTTTTATGAAAGGAGGAGAAGCTTACAATGTTATCCCAGAGTATGCTACCTTTGGTGGCACCTTGAGGAGCATGACGAATGAAGGTTTATCATATCTCAAGAAGAGGGTCAAAGAGGTAAGCTCCTCTCAGTACCTAAACTACACAGTTTCAGTTTCTACTATTACGTACTGTTTATAGTTAAATGCTTCTATGGAATAGATCGTAGAAGGACAGGCAGCGGTGCACCATTGCACTGGCTCTGTGGACTTCATGGAGGACAAGATGAGGCCATATCCGGCTGTGATCAATGATGAAGGGATGTATGCTCACTCCAAGGAAGTGGCTGAGAGCCTCCTTGGGGCAAAGAACGTAGAGCTTGGTCCCCAGGTAATGGGCGCAGAGGATTTCGGGTTCTATGCGCAGAGAATGGCGGGCGCCTTCTTCACCATTGGAGTCGGCAACAAAAGCACCATGGTGACAATCCATTCCACTCACTCACCCTACTTTGTGATCGATGAGGATGTGCTTCCCATCGGAGCTGCATTCCATGCCGCTGTGGCACTTGAATATGCGAAGAAGAATCATGCATCAATCTAAACTGAATCGGGGAAACAAGCTTTGTTTGAATATTTCTGGCAGTCTCCAGCTATGCTTTGCCGAATTGTGGTGGGTGGAGGCAGATTATCAAGTTGTGAGATGAAGCCTTGTATATATTGAAGGCCTTGTTTCATTTGTTAACTCCGTGCAGGAATGGTACAAAACTGAAAAAAACGAAATAAAAATTCGTTGGACGTCCATACAATAACTGGGCTTCTTTTCACTGTGGATATCTGGGCTTCTTTCCTGTGGCATCGAGCCAAACAGAAATGGGCCCAAAACAAAGCTATACTACTAACTCTGTTTTAAATTATAATTCGTTTGATTTTTTACCCTAAATTTAACCACTCATCTTATTCTTGTAAAAAACCACTCATCTTATTCACAAAATTATGTAAAATATTATTTTTTTTGTTGTGGCATGCTTTATTAATAAAAATTCTTTAAGAATGACTTCAATTTAACTATATTTGCGCATTTTGAATAAGATGAGTAGTCAAACTTAAGATTGAAAAAGTCAAACAAATTATAATTTAGAATGGAGGGAGTAATTTGTTTTCAGAAAAAAGAAATTTCTACCACTACTACGAGTATGGAGAACAACCCTACAAGTTCTCTTTTTTAAAACATAATGTGAGTATGCGACGTATAATCGCTCTCCGGTTCCTGTCATTAGAACATAGAAGCAAAGCAGAGTGATAGGATCCTTAAGCCTGCGACGACATTAAGATACATTTGTAGCTAATGAAGAAGTTCCCTGATAAAATCCAATAAAACGCTAATCCATGTATGTGCGGTCTTGTGTATAACTCTAAAATTAGAGCTTTCATCTTGCGTCCCTACTACTTCTATAAAAAAAAAAACAATATAGATTTAGCACAAGTCAAACTTTCTTACATTTTTACTAAACTTATACTCCCTCCGTCTCAAAAACATGTAAATGTCGTTTTTCCAAAGAGTCAAAGAATCTTTAACTTTGACTAAGTTAACAGAAGATATCTACAATTAGATGTCCAATGAAGTTTATTATAAAAATATATTCTATGAGAAATGTAACAATACTTATTACACATTATAAACGTCAATACTTTTTAAATTATATTTGGTCAAAACTAAGAATCTTTGACTTCTCGAAAAGCAAGATTTATATTTTTTTTTTTGACAGAGGTAATAAAACAATAATATTAATATTTTATTAGTTTTCAGTGAGGAAGGTAACATTATTGGTTACTAATTATTATGTTCCTAGTGAGAAGGTAACTTTGATTATCACTAGTACACGTAACCTCCACACGGCGGTCCCCAAACGCATCTTCACAGCGTTTTTAGGGAGCCGCTTTGTCTTTGAGGCCAATGAAAATAGGGCATTTCCACATGCGGTTGCTTAAAAACCGCCGGTGGAAATGCATTTCCACAGGCGGTTCACATAAGCAACCGCCTGTGGAAATGGTTTTTCCCACGGCGGTTCACATAAGGAACCACCCGGAAATGGCATTTCCACAAAGGTTGTATTAAGTGAACCGCTTATTTTTTTTTCCCCGCCTAAATTCATTTGAATTTTCATTTTTGAGCTGGTGCACTATCCTCTCCCTCCCTCCTTTCTGTCCCCCTCCTCTTCCTCCCTCCCTCCTCTCTCCCTCTCTTTCTTTCTCTTACTATGATCAATACAAATGCTATTTAATTATGAGAATATCAACATAAAAGTAATTATATCATACAATTATATACATATATACATATTAACAATTTAATTAAATCATACATTATATACATCAAAGTTGTTTTTCGACCACGATATGATAATAAAGTTTACATTCGACATGATTCTAATAATCATTTCGACTCAATTTCGGCGCTAATGTCCCTTAGCGCTCTGAACTCCGGCCTCCCTAAGGGGCTATACGCATAGTGATATTTTTCCTCCGTAGGAATGATTTCTCTCAAGATAAATGAGCACGTGGTCCTCAACTATTCCATACTGAGTTTTCTCGTTGAAGTTTTTTGACTTTGATTCTTGATACGCTGAAAAGAAAAAACATAATATATATATTTGCACTTTGTCTACAATATATTGCATCTTTAACGATATAATTATAGAAATACCACTTAGTTGTACCTTGTTAGGGTTCGTGATGTACCGTCCATTCGTTCTCATGAACTCGCACACGTAGAATCCACAGTGCACGGAACCGACTGGTTGCTTGTGGCACTACATAAAGGCCATCCAGTTACTTACTTGCAACATCGTCTTTTGTACTATATATACATGCATGATATGGATTCATAAATTTACGTACCGGCCACTTGTGAAACATGTTCAGTGCAACCCTCGTCTTGGCCGGGTCAAACACTCCACCTCCGAACTTATAGAATCTATAGCAACTATGATCCCAAAAAGAATCTGTTAGTAATTCTTAAACTCTATTTCTGCAGTCTATGCAAGGACAACAGATGTGCTTCTTCTATGTTCTCAAAGCATGATTTTTAGCAGCATCAATAAACCTATGGACCTCAGGTATGTATGATGGATCTACTCTTTGTAAGTTATACATCCAGAATGCTCTGTCCATCGTTAATCAAGTATAGAGTTTAATGGATTTATATATTGTAATCACTAAAAAGAAGATATGAATGTTTTGTGATATTTATTAACTAACCTTTAGAGGATCAGCAAACTCCTTCAAAGAATTATAGATGAAAATGACCCCTTGCTTCTATATTTCTCAATTAGTACACCTCGAGGCTAAATTACATATAGAATTGTTAGAGATAGGAATGTATGAAACACCCAACCAAAGAACCTTATTCAAGAAATACCTAAACAAATTAAAAAAAATAAACCTAGACTACCACATTTAATCTTAATGATAAATTAAATAGTTTACTCAAGTAGAATTAGTTAAAAGAACTAGCTAAACACATATGCCTCTAACTAATACTTAGTTAAACCCATCTATATCAATTAAATCATCAATTTATGGATGAAACCCTAATAACTAAAAAGCAAGACTAATTAATGAAACCCTAATCACTAGTACTCAACTAAATAATTATATAAGACTAGTTAATAAAGCATCAATTTGTAGATGAAACCCTAATAAAGAATAACTAATGAAACCCTAATTAAAACATCACAATACTTAAATTAACCCAAATAATAACTAAATAATTAAACTATAGTAACTAATTAAATCATCAATTCCTATAAAAACCCTAATTAAAGCATCACTACTACTTAGTGGAACTAAATATAACTAAATAATTAAACATGACTAATTAATGTAACTCTAAAGGCTAAATTTTAGATACAAAAGTAAAAACCTAGTTTAAAAAAGTGGCTAAAAATGATGAAAAAATGGTAAAAACCTAGCTACTCTTCTCTCTCTAAAATGAAGCCTCAAATCCAACATTTGGCTAGAATTGAGTATGAATGGTTAAAAAGAGATAAGGGATATATAAACTAACCTTTCTTAGCAACCTCCTTCAAGAAATCAAGATCAAAACCTCTCCCCTTGTTTCTTCTCAAATCGGACCTCCAAAATCGCCTCCAATGGAAGGTGGTCATGCGAGCTACAGCTTTTGGTGGGGAAGAAGGGAGGAGTATATATAGCAGGATCAGCGGGCGGTTCACTTAAGGAATCGCCTGTGTAAAAGAATCAACACAGGTGGTTCCTTAAGAGAACTACTAGTTTAAATAGCCTCATTTACACAGGCGATTCACTTAAGTAACCGCCTGTGTTGGCCTCGATTAACACTGGCGGTTTCTTAAGTAAACCGCCTGTGTAAATGCTGCTATTTACGCTAGCGGTTCTCTTTACTGAACCGCCAGTGCTAATCTATTTGCACAAACGGTTCAAGTGGTGGGACCCGCCTATTAATTTTCAAAGTGGCGTTCATTATCTAAAACCGCCAAGATAAAAATATTTTCACAATCGTCAAGAGAAAATCATCACGTGTACTAGTGTATTGTTCTTTAACCGGAACTAAGGGAGAACAACTTGAAGAAGATAAAGAATACGGAGGGATTTAGTTAAAGATTATGTTATGTTATTCCATCATGTCTTTCTATTCACAATTATACACATGTTCATCGACAAACATTATTCTATACCTAGGTGTAGAATAATATTTTACACCCAAAGTAGCTAATACTAAACAATATTGACTAGAAAAATACCAACCATGTTCGGTATCGGTCGCCAGATTGGTGTCGATGAAGTGTCGATATTAGGGTAATCGTATGTAGAATATTATTCTATATCTAAAATCTAGAATAGCATGTGTATTGTATCCACTCTTTTTTTTTGAGAGGGTACAACGAGGACGCCACGAACTCACACCACACACACTCACTCCACACGCGCACACAAAGGCGTGCACGCCCTATACACACACACTAGGAAGGGATTGGGAGGTGCAAAGCCTCCAATGCACGGTAAACACGCAGCAGCACCACTGAACGCCAGCACACGCGTGTGTGTACCCTACTCTAGACCGAGAACTACCCGGAGACTACTGGCGGTGGAAAAACCAGAAAATCTTGCCCCCGTGGGGTTCGATCCCTGGTCGGCAGGCTCCCAACCGGAGAGCTCAGCCATCAAGCACCACCATACGGCTGATCCATTCACCTCGGCCCACCACCAGCCTTTTCGGCCCATGACACAACACAACCCACACTATGTATACGCCATCAACAACTCCTGCCATATGTATACCATATTTATATCTCAAACAATGTTTCTTGTAAAAATATACTACATAATAACAATAAAAATTATTTGGTTAATTATTTTTATATAAATAAATTTATTTAAATTTGAAACTATTTGATTTGATTCCTCGAGAAATGAGAACTGTAACTGTTGAGAAGTGAGAAAAAGAAAAGAGGAAAATTCACCAGATCATCGAACTTGACGGTGTAGGTGCAGCTTAGGTCCTCATTCTTTGAAAATGTGATTCAGGTCCCTCAACTTGGCTCAAGGTGTTATCTAGGTCCCGAACTTTCAAAGTGATCACCGCATGTTCCTAAACTTAGCAGAGGGTGTCATCTAGGTCCCAAATATCAGAACCAATTCGGCAATGATTTTTTTAAAAAGAAAATCTAATTTAGCTACAATCCGTAGAATATTCAAAAAATTATATCTTTTTTATAAGATCTCGAATGAAAATGATTTTTATATAGAAATTGTAGTTCTCGATGAGATCTACAACTTTCTAGTTTTAAGTTTTTTAATTTGAGGTCGTTAAGATGCTCAAAAATTAAATAAATTTTCAACAAAATTTTAATCGCTGCATGCGTTTGTCGTCTTGGAAAAATCATATCTTTTCTATATGCTATCAAATGAAGATACTTTCTATATGAAAATTGTAGCGCTTCGATGAGATTTATAACTTTCTAGTTTTGAGTTTTTTAATTTAAAGCCGTTAAGATACTAAAAAAAAATTAAACCGCTGATTCGGTTCATGCATAGTGGTTTTGTATTTTTAATTTTTTGAGCATCTTAATGACCTCAAATTAAAAAACTCAAAACTAGAAAGTTTAGATCTCATCGAGAGCTATAATTTCTATATAAAAATCATCTTTATTCGAGGTCCTATAAAAAATATATAATTTTTAGAATATTCTAAAGATTGTAGCTAAATTAGATTTTTTTTTTTAATTCTATGACGAATTAGCTATAGTATTTGGGACCTAAATGACATTCTCTGTCAAGTTTAGGGACCTGTTGTGATCACTTTAAAAACTTAGGATCTAGATAACACCTTGAGCCAAGTTGAGGGACTCAAAAATCATAATTTGAAAGAATGGGAACCTAAGCGGCATCTGCGATCAAATTCGATGACCGCCGGTGAATTTTACTCAAAAGAAAATCTGCCCACTTCTCCGGGCAACTCTATTGTACAAAGTGGCCGGCCTACCGGCCATTTGTTGTCCCATTATTATCCCCAACTAGCAACGAAGAAAACGTGAGCAGAAGTCTTCGTTGGCGGTGGCATCCATGGCATCGTCATCTGCCTCTCGCCGCCGCGTCCTCATGCTCGCCGTGGTCCTCGTCCCTCATCTGGCGGCTGCCGTCTCTGGCGCCGGCCCAGCGACGACGAGTGCCCTCGCCGGCGGCCTTCTAAGCGCGGCCCGTGCGCCAGGGTTCGCGGCGTGGATGCGCGGCCTCCGGCGGCGCATCCACCAGCATCCGGAGCTGGCGTTCCAGGAGCGGCGCACCAGCGAGCTGGTGCGCGCCGAGCTCGACGCGCTCGGCGTCCCCTACGTGTGGCCCGTCGCCCGCACAGGCGTGGTGGCCACCATCGCCGGCGGCGGTGGCCGAGGTGTCGGCCCCGTCGTCGCTCTCCGGGCTGACATGGACGCGCTACCCGTTCAGGTCAGTGTTCACTATTGTTGTGTACTTGTGTTGGCATCTGAACATGTAGTGATCAGAGTTCTCAAATGTTCAATATATGCTTGCTAGTATTTGCTATATATGCTACTGCGCTCTCTTCGCTCTTCATTTGAACATGTAATGATTAGAGTTCCAAAATGTTCAAGTTCAATGCTCCGTTTTTTTAGTAAAAGTTAATCTCTTTTTGCTGTGCTGATGAAGATTTGTTGCATTAATTCAATTCAAGTATGGAGATCCTCAGATCCGTAAATATAAATACATAATTGGAGGGTGGAGTGTGCTCTTGTGATCTTTGCTATATAATACTGGAAAGCTAGCTGACACGTGATACAAGATATTAAGAAAATTTGTGGAGTTTTTTAGGCTTGATGATGATGGTTCGGCGTATGATGATGGTAGTATGTCGCAATCCATTATATAATTGTCATTATCTGAGGGATATATCGCTATGTCATTGCTACCAGCTGCTCGTTTTTTTTTTTTTCCCGTCTGATAGAGAACGCCTGAAAGGTACAGCTAGTAGTAGTAGGTAGATAACTACAGGGAGGCCTACTGATGACTGATGGAGTCCCAACTCCCAACATGAGAAAACTACTGTGTGATACTATTTTTCATTGCTTGCATTCTTTAACGCCCAAGCTAAAGCAGTCAAAAATGACGTCACGCATGATGTAAATACTAAGACTAAAAAGGACATGGAACAGCAGACACATCTCTGACGAGTCATGTTTTTGGGCATATCTTGCACGGCATTAAGCGTCAGACAAACCAAATATGACGTAAATTCACAACCATAATTCACAACTTTTTCTATTAAAGTGAGCTTCTTCTAGTGTTTTAATATTTAAAATTTAATATAAACTTAATTTCTCCTAGTGAGAATTCCCATATGCCGTAGCTATTGGTAATGCTTTATTTCTGATTAGAAACGAGAAGTCCAGTATTTTGGTAGTGATTAAGCAGATGAAAACAATAGAAAAATTGATGCTTTGTATACATGTTCAATGTTTAGTAAGCATGTTCGCACGAAGGAACGGTAATGAGAATTTAGGATGTTATTTTATAACATGGGAACAAAAACGTTCCTATTTTTAGAACATGGACATTTCATGGACCATGTTTCCGTTTCCAGGCCCTCTAACGTATCATGTTAACTTGGATCTGCACAGGACAACGCCTTCTACTGACCATGTCATTTGATTGCACCCCACAAACATGGGTTGTAACAGGCCTGCTATTGCGTTGCTGTTTGCCTGTTTCCTTGAAAATGATAAATAATGTCGTGCTTAATTTATTTGGCAGGAAATGGTAGACTGGGAATATAAGAGTAAGGAAGATGGCAAGATGCATGCTTGTGGACATGACGCTCATGTCACGATGCTTCTTGGAGCCGCTAAGCTACTTCAATCTCAAAAGGATGACCTGAAGGTAATTCCCATCTAAATTATCCTCAAATAAAACTATTGTACTTCTGTGATCATTTTGTAGGTCGATTTCTTCTCATTAAATTATGGTGAATCCCTGTGACATTCATGCATCTTCAGGGAACAGTAAAGCTTGTGTTCCAGCCAGCAGAAGAGGGGTACGCTGGGGCCTATTTCGTTCTGAAAGAAGGCGTCCTGGACGATGTCTCGGCCATCTTCGGCTTGCACGTCATCCCAGATCTTCCAGTAGGCGTCGTCGCATCGCGGCCAGGGCCTTTCCTTTCAGCATCAGCTCGGTTCACGGCAACGCTCACCGGAAAAGGCGGACATGCCGGCGGCCCTCAAGACACCATTGATCCTGTGATCGCTGCGTCCTCTGCGATCCTCAGCCTCCAGCAACTTGTGTCCCGGGAAACTGACCCTCTTGAAGCTGCTGTATGTACATGACCAGCTTGATTAACACCCATATGATATGATTACTATTCCTTTTTTTTTTTCTAGCTAGCGGTTCCTCTGAAAAAATGATCGATTTGTCGTCTCATCTGGGTTGCAAATTAACTTTCAGGTGGTGTCTGTCACAATGCTGAAAGGTGGTGACGCTTTCAATGTCATCCCTGAATCAGTGACAATTGGTGGCAGCTTCAGAAGCATGACAGATCAAGGTCTATCATTTCTCATGAAGAGGGTCAAAGAGGTAGGTAAACAAGAATAATATTTCCTCCCATTTTAATTCTCAGTTTCTATCTGTGATGACAAAGCCACAACCTGATGAATCTCTGGAAGGTCATTGAAGCGCAAGCGGCGGTGAACCGCTGCACCGGCACGGTCGACTTTTTCCTGGAGGAGGATCTCCGCCCATACCCGACCACCATCAACGATGAAATGATGTATGCTCATGCCAAGGAAGTTGCCGAGAGCATGCTTGGGAAAGGCAACGTCAAGATTGCTCCCCAAAACATGGGTGGCGAGGACTTTGCGTTCTACGCACAGAGAGCAGCGGGCGCCTTCTTCTTGATCGGCGTTGGCAACGAGACCACCATGGAGAGGGTGCGCCCAGTGCACTCGCCGTACTTCGTCATGGATGAGGACGCTCTTCCTATTGGAGCGGCGTTCCATGCTGCTGTGGCAATTGAGTATCTGAACAAAAACCAGCGTGCACCTGATTCCTGAAAGTAAGGAGAAGTTTTGGTCGGTCGGATCAAGGTGAGAATGGATTTCTGGAAAAGGAAAAAAAATGCAAATTCTCATCGTGTATCATATCAAACTGGAATGAAACGAATTGAGCATCTGTAAATGTTGTAGACTAAATGACTAATGCATATATATGTATTTGCTGGACCATGCTCAGTAATTGCCATGTCCTTCATCGTCTTTATGTTGTGAGTAGGTAAAGACCTTTGTCCGGATTACAAAACCTCTTAGCCAATGAAACTCAGAAATCGGAACTATTTCGAACATCAACTTGAATTGATCCGGAAGCCATGTAAATTATGAAATTTGTTTTGGACTGATTTAAAATTTTAAAGCTTGGCGTATAATTTATCAAAGCCATAAAAGTGGGAAATGCGAACGTCCTATATATTTGGATGCCAAGTTTTTCTCAAGTTTTGGGAAAATACTATGGCTTGTAAGATACTTTAGTTTTGCGAGATCAGAGGTGTTTGGATGCATTAATGTAATTTAAAAAGCCATATAGTATCATGAAACTACTATAAGTTTTAGATCAGAAGCTCCGTCGTCTTCGCATATGGGTCGCCTCGTATGGATGGGCTGTCCTTGGATACTTCAGTGGAGAATGGCACCATGGGCGCTGTACAATCGTCTTTCATCGAGGCCTTCAAGCGTCTGCTTCAGCGGTCTCTGATTGCATATTTGCATCTTCACCCAGGCTACGCATCACCAAGGCTGTTGCAGATGACGACAACTTCGTCCCCAAGCGCAGCGCTCGTCTAGCTACAAAAAAACAAGTTCTGAGCATCAAAGCCGGAGATCCAAGCAAGAAAGGTGATGATGAAAAAAGCTCGAGGCTTTGGTCGGGACGTA
Organism: Chrysopogon serrulatus; assembly: GCA_015844335.1. Classification (NCBI taxonomy): domain Eukaryota; kingdom Viridiplantae; phylum Streptophyta; class Magnoliopsida; order Poales; family Poaceae; genus Chrysopogon; species Chrysopogon serrulatus. Next base: position 7,603 of record JADLZL010006175.1, on the reverse strand, counting down.
GAAACCTGATGAGGCGTCCTTTGAAGAATTTCAGCAAACCTTCAAGGGGCCATTGTCTCCTAGCAAGCGGGAAGCCATGCGGATTCTCTTTCCTAAGAGGCGCTGGCGTCGCCGTGGTCTGGTGATGGGCGTTGAGTAGGCTAGCAGTCCTAGTGCTTTGCCATGTTAGCATCTCCAACAATTTGGTATTTCAACTTGCTAACCTTATTTTCTTGGTAAAATCATAAAAAACCCTCTCCAACAACTCCTCAAATCAACTCATCATTTATCACAAGTTATTATTCTTTCCTCCCGCACGCCTATATATCAGCGCACGGACGCGACTTGCCATCGAGCTTTTAGAAGAGGTGGAAGGGTAAAAAAAATAATTTTATTTCTGTTTCAGGGTTTCTGATGTAAGTTTTCAAGAGGTGGAAGGATATAAATATAATTTTGTTTGTCTCGGGGTTCCTGATGTAGAGCATCTCCAACAGTTTGCTATATGAACTCCCCATCCATCAAATTTTGGCAAAATCTAAAAATTGATGCTCCAACAGTTTGGCATCTTAGCTTGCTATCTATCCCAACTTGCCGTATTTCCCCCTCCAACGCGTAAAAATACGCGCGGGTATAAGACTTGCCATCGCGGCTTCGCATGGCGTCGCATCTCTTTGCAGGCGCGCGAAGGACTTCTTCTTGCAGCGCGAGGATTTCTTCTCCTTCCCGCGCTTGGAGTGCTGGGCAAACATCTCCATCCCCGCACGCGACGTCTTCTCCATCGACACCGGCTGCTGCTCGCTAGGGTTCAAGTGCGATTTTCCCTCTATTTCCTGTGCCCATCTTCATCCGTCGTCGCTAGGGTACGTAGATCGGGGAAGACTGGCATCTGCTGCCATGGCAAAAACTCCACTGGGTCTCGCCTTGGTCGCGGCGCTCGTCTTCGCCCGTCGCCATGCCGGTCGTCGCCGCCCGCGCGCGGGCCCTCGGCCCGGCAGGCCGGCACCCACAAGCGACGGTGACTGATCTAACTATACACCGTGGACTCCTGGTGCCTGGACAGTGTCTTTTTTTTTTTTTTTTTGGGGGGGGGGGGGGGGGAGGTGCCTGGACAGTGTCCGTCCGTTCGTCCGTCCATTGCTTGCTTTTTGCTTCCAGTTCAAGTGTGTGTATATACTCTTGTCCTGTTTTCTGATTTAATTAGCATATAGTTGTTTTCGCTATGCCTGTATGTGAACAATTGGCTAATTCAAGGTTCACATATGCTCAGAGCCACATATGCAATATTTATCTTTGCATCTATGTATGTGCAGGCTCTGAAACTTTCAGTTTCTTTATTCTCTGTAGTAACAACTTTTATCTGAATTTAAGAGTCATTGAAACTGTGCTTGAACTTGAAGGTATGCTACATGCATTTAGGTATGTTGTATTGTTGAATCAAAGCTCCTGTTAGTGTGAACCTGATCCTGTATGCAGCTTTCAGTCATTGCTATTTTACATTACGGTGAACATGTCATAGCTGTTCATCTAAATTACCGTGAACAACCTCAGTTCCAGTTACTAGAATGATCACCGATCTGGGTGGGGCAGATGGCCGGTAGGGAGGAAAAGATGGCCGGCTGCTATGATAAACGCCGCCAGGAACTCACGATGAAGGTATTGTGGCGGCGGCGGCCTTCGCCTGGAAAAAATCCACCAGATCAAAAATAACTTGTGGGCCTTTATTTTTGTTTTTGGCAAGTCAAAAATAGCACTCTTGGAGAGAGGTTATTTTTTTACTCCTCATATTGTTTTGGGAGTTGGCAAATCACAAGATTTAGCAACTAAAAAATAGCAAACTCTTGGAGATGCTCAAGTTTGGCAAGTGAATTATGTCAAACTATTGGAGAGAGACTCTTTTTTCACTTACCATATATTTTAGAGAGTTGTCAAATCACAAGATTTGCAAGTAAATTTTAGCAAACTCTTGGAGATGCTATTCTACTGCCATATAGTCCTTTGCATACTTTATAGCTGGTAGGGTCCAACTCTAGCTTGCCGATATTTTGGGTTAGTCCTCAACACTAGCATCTTGCCAGTAGGTCTAGAATAGTCTGAACATGTCGACCTTGTGTAACTTAAAACTTTTCTGTCCTCTTAATGAAAACAAGCCACGACTTGATCGCGATTATTTTTTCTAAATTATTGTTTCGCAAGCCTTTCTAAAAATACTAAAAAGATAGAGCAACTACTGATGATTAATATTTGGTTCTTGATGTGAGTTAAGTGACAGAGATTAGTGGCAGTGTGGCATTACATTACCCGACCAAAACAAAAGTCATCGGTATGGCACTATAACAAAAAAAGGTCTTGAAGTAGATTTATTTTTTATTTTTAGACGTCGAAAACCCTTGATGATGAGGTTATTTTTCCTTTTCTAATATTTATTGGAAATATTCCAAAACACGATTTTAGCGGCCTCAACCAATGTCACAAAAAAAGGGAAAATATTCACTTAAACTAAGCCACAGAACCGCCAAATATTTTTTACCCAAGATAGTTTGGAAAATAGCTTTCCAGAATTCCGGTGTGAAAGAGAAAACAAAACTTGCCTGGACTTCGGCCGATGCGCTATCTCACTGATTGAAACAGAACCGGTGCATCCGCGTTTCACTCGTCGCTACTCGCCGCTCACCGCGGCCATGGCCCCGCCGCCGCGGCCTCTCCTCCTCGCGACTTCCCTTTCCCTCCTCCCCCTCCTCCTCGTCCTCGTCCTACTGCACCACTCGCCGCGCGCAGCGGTGGTGGCGGTTTCGCCGTCTCTCGGCGAGGACCTCCTGGGCGCGGCCCGCGCGCCGGGCTTCGCGGCGTGGCTGCGCGGCGTGCGGCGCCGCATCCACGAGCGCCCCGAGCTCGCGTTCGAGGAGCACCGCACCAGCGAGCTCGTCCGCGCCGAGCTCAACGCGATTGGCGTGCCGTACGCGTGGCCCGTCGCGCAGACGGGCGTCGTGGCGACCATCGCGGGCGCCGGCGGCGCCGCCGGGCCCGTCGTCGCGATCCGGGCGGACATGGACGCGCTGCCCTTGCAGGTCCGTATGCCTCTCTATCGTGAGTTGGTTGGGGTTGGATGGAGCACGTGTTTCGCATCGCATCGGTTCCGATCCTGCATGTTTCTCACTTGCAGAAACTTCAAAAATTTCTGTTGGAGTGTTATAGGCCTGTGCGTAACTATTTTCGTCCTTTTCTGTTGTATAATCCCGTTCGGTTCATTCCAGAAAAAAATTGATCAATAACCAAAAAAAATTCAATGTTCTAAATTCGTATCCTACCTCTGTTTTGAAGAACTACTGACGATGCAAACATGAAGCATCTCATAGTACTTCTCATGTCTATAATTCTTGTTTGGTTGCTTAATTACTTCACAAGTTTTTGGGATCTCCGGTTCCACCTGACTTCTGTTGTCCTTTGCGTTAGGAATTGGGATGTCTTGTGCTGATAACACCAGCGACGACGATCCATCCAACGGAACTAATTGACACCAACCAAGCAGCACACTTTCCATTATAATATTATTCGTTATCAAAAACCCTATGCACTATATACACATATATGGGATTAGTGAAACTAAGTGGGTGCGTTATAGTTAAACTAGATTATAAAGATTGAGACTAATTAGTTAAACTAAGTGGGTGCGTTAGTTAAGGTAGATCAGAACCAGGGGACTAGTTAAATTAAACATAAAGATTGAGACCAAGTAATTATTCGCTGTAAGCAAAATGATGGAATCTGTTGTCAGCTGGAAGAGGGAGGGTGAGACCTTGTCATGCAGAGTGCATTAACCCCATTGAAGCTACTCCAGGCACCTGGCTTGGATGAAAGTCAAGCGGGCCAACAGCTACCGGTCTTGACAACGCCGGCAAAAGACGGATGTTGTCGGAGAGTACTACCAAAAAGTCATGTTAGCACAGCAGCATAGCACACGACTGGAAGCTAGGTCTTACCTGAAGAATATCGCTTACTTGGCCAACTGCTAGTGTCGTGACGGGCACAATATCGCTTACTTGGCAAATGTTCAACCGTGGGACCTATGCTGAATTGACAAGAGACAAGGCTATACCTGAAGAGGTACAAGAGGATGCGTCCTCCACATGTGACTGCGGCCCTAGCGGCTCTAAGAGTAACATCAATAGAGTCTCTAAACAGGCCCATATTCTAATTCTAGGGTTTGAGCCAAAAAACTACTCCAATGGAGCTTCTATTTGGATTTCTATTTTAGGAGACGTCCTAAATTTTTTTCATTTATATTTAGGATCCTATCCCCTCCCCTAGTATAGGATCTTGGGCTGGAGTTGAAGTCAATTTTAGGCCCCTACTTTTTACAGGTCAGCATGCAAATGAAAAAATAGGAGCCCAATTTACATGTTAGACTGGAGTTGCTCTAAGGAAATGGTTCGTCTAAGAGAGCAACTGCTGCCATGCTGGCTAGAGGCTGGAGCAAAAGATGGAGAAGAAGAGGACTAATAGGGATGTAGGTCTTTCTCTCATTTCTTTTTCTGTTGCCTGGTTCCTGCTGCTAAAGTTTAGTCCCTATCCAATCGAATATTTGAACATATACATAGAATATTAAATATAGTCTAAAAAAATAGGTAATTGTACAGTTGGCGAATATTTTACGAGACGAATTTTTTAAACTTACTTAGTCAATGATTTTACAATGTTGTGCTACAGTAAATGTGTGCTAATGATGGATTAATTATACTTAATTAATTTGTCTTGTTGGGTATTGACGGAATCTATAACTAATTTTTATATTGGTATCCGAACACCCCCCACCCCGATATTCTGATGTGACACCTACTAGACTTTAGTCCCTCCATCCAAACACCCCGGCTTCATACCTTGGTCAGTAATCCTTGTCGATTAAGGTTTTTAGTTTTACTGTTCTTCTATGAAACAGCTCCTTTCTTATCAATATAAGCTGGCTCTGCCAGATCTTTTTTTCAATAAAGAAACAATTTGGAAACATCTTGGATGGATGTAATGCGTCATGTGGCACATGAAGCAACAATCCATGTTAAAATGCTCTTGCTAGGTTATTAACTCTATTGCCTTTTGCCATGGATTGTGTTTTTCTCTGTCTCTGAAAGGATGTATGTGGTACATGCACTAGTACACAAAGCATTAGTAGAGGCGGTTGTAGAGGCCTCAGCATAGGCGTTTTGGCCTGCCGCCAGTGCTAGAGGCCAGTGAAAATGTTGCATTTTCACTGGCGGTTGCTTAAAAACCGCCTGTGAAAATGCATTTCCACTGGCGGTTAACATAAGGAACCGCCAGTGAAAATTCCATTTCCACTGGCGGTTAACATAAGGAACCGCCAGTGAAAATGCAATTTCCACAGGGCCACTAAGTAGCTAGGCCTTTAAGTCTGAGACACTAGGCCATTAAATGCCACAAGTAAATACCACTAAGTCATTACCAGCTATTAACATGCTACTCACTAAGTCAATAACACTAAGTCATTAGGAAATAACACTTAGAAAATAACACTAAGTCATTAACACTAAGTCACTAACACTATAACAGTAAGTCAATAACACTATAACACTAAGTCATTAACACTATGCCATTAGGTAATAACACAGGAAATAACACTAAGTTATTATGAAATAACACTAAGTCATTAGGAAATAACATTAAGTCATTATGTACCTGTGATTCGCTGGCACGATGGGAAGACGGTGGCGGGGAACGATGAGAAGACGATGGTGGCGGGGAACAATGAGAAGACAATGGCACGATGATTCGCTGGCGGGTATCGTGAAGCTGACTGTCAATTAATAGAGCGAGGATAAAATTTACAAGCTACCATGAGTGAGGAAATAATTTATACAATATAAATTAAAAATGCTAACAATTATTAAATAAAAAAAACAGAAAAAAGGTCACTTGTTGGATTAATATTCCATAATGTATAGCAATTTAACATTTGCTACACATTTTATATAATATTAATATCTCAAAATAATATTACACAAAAAGAATATTACACATTATTGGTTTATGTACACATTTGCTTTTTAATAATTGCATAATTTATAGCAATTTATTATTCATTATAATTAACATTTGTTATTAACATTTTGACATTTTTATGTAAAAAATAAAAAAAGGCCACTTGTTGGGCCTTTGGGCCCAACAAGGCTCTATTTGGCGCTAAGACCACGCCGCCGCCATCCTGGTGGGCGCGCACCGCCGACACCACCTGCAGCATGCGGCGCCATACCGCCACCGCCCGAGGCCGCCGTCGCCGTCGCCGCCGTTGTGGCGGCACCGCCATCGTACACCAACACAAGCGACCAAGTACGCCGCCTCTCTCACCTTGCTCGACGGGCGATCAAAGGGGATGGATGCGCGGGCGGACGGCGCGTGGAGGGTGGCGGCGGGCTTCGGTGGCGGCGCCGGACTAAACAGCGAGGGAGGGTAGGGCGGAGGTCGGTGGTGGTGCTCGGTGGCGGGCGGAGCTCGGTGGCGGGTGGAGCGCTGGATTCCGGCGGGCGGAGCTCGCGGTGGCGGGGCTGGACCTCGGTGGCGGGTGGAGCTCAGTGTGGCGGAGCGCCTCAGGTTCGGCAGCGCATGGGTGAAGAGGGCGCGGAGTTCGCCGGCGCAGTGGAGAAGAGGGAGGGTGTTAGGGTTCACCGGCGGCGCTCTGAAATCGGGCAACCTGACGGCGTCGGAGAAGAGAAATGCGCCCACCGGACTTGAAATTTTGAGTCCGGTGGGCGGGGGGTATATATAGGAACAATTTACACCGGCGGAGGTCTTAAAGAACCGCCAGTGGAAATCATTTCCACAGGCGGTTGCTTGAGACCACCGCCAGTGGAAATCATTTCCACTGGCGGTTCTCATAAGGAACCGCCTGTGGAAATGAATTTTTACAGGCGGTTGGTTAAGACCACCGCCAGTGTAAATTGTTTCCAGATAGCCATTTAGGTTATTTTATTTAGGATAGCTATTTAGGTTATTTATTTTTTATTATTTCTTTTATGTTAATTGTTGTATACTATATATATGTATTAATTAGCATGTTTCTTGTACTATTTTTTGTTTAGACTATTTTCTTTTAGTTTTTTTTTGGTTATTTCTTGTAGTGTATTTTTGTATGACATTTGTTTAGCTTATTTCTTGTAGAATATTTTTAGGCTATTTCTTGTAAGGTTATTTCTTTTAGAATATTTCCTTTAAGGTTATTTTTTAATTATTTCTTTTAGGTTAATTATTGTAGGTTGTGGAATATTTCTTTTAGGATATAGAATATTTCTTTTACAAGTTGAAAGAAAAGGACTTAAACAATTAGAAAATAAATACCAAGAAGAGCAATTTCTTTTAGGTTATTCTTGTAGGTTATTTCTTATAGCTTTTTTTTTTTTCTTTTTAGGATATTTCTTGTTTTAGAACTTAAATAATTATAAAATAAATAGTAAGAATTAGAAAGAAAAGGACTTAAACAATTAGAAAATGAATACCTAGACAAGTCATACAAGAGTACAAAATATAAAAAGATAGATTGTTCTCGCCTTGACAATAACTAATTTTTAACTTAACTATATCTAGCTAGCCAAATATTTGTTTTGCCTTCTCTATCATGACG
>JADLZL010006174.1:0-77502 GCA_015844335.1 Chrysopogon serrulatus | reverse complement strand
ATGGTGAGATCAAATCAACATTTTGACAACTTTATAAAATGAACAATTTTGGTTGTCAACGATGTCATGCAATATGCTTGCCATTCGATCATAGTCTTCATGCAAAAGACCACAATGGGCACACCCTACGTAATGCGGCGAGCTTGAAACAGGCTTCTCCTCAAGACGCCGCCAATGTGGAACGTGCAGAAAGGAGGACACTGCAGCACTTGGGCGGAGTCCGGCACCACCTCGATGGAGTCCAACGGCATGGATTTCGGCGCAACGTCCTCCACGGAGACGTCCTTTTAGTCTAGCGTGCTGCGGAGAGAAAGGAAGGCGACGCGCCATTAATGCCTTGACATGACTGCCAAACGGTGACGAGCGTGGGCACTATTAAGGGCATGTACAACGGGTCTATTTGTGCCGTCTGTAAGACGTGAGTTTTGCAGAAAGACCCTCAGCGGAGCCAAGAGACGGGGAGGCCGTCGTCTCACGAGAGGACGACCCCGGCTCGTGCTCCGAGAAGAAATTTTCGCCTGGAGTAAAAGGCCTCGATCCCGTGCGCGCGGAGGGAGCAACGATGCCATCGATCTTCCGAGCCAAGCTACTCCCTTTCTCATCTACTTCCCTGGCCGTCGCAAACATGCGGACGAGCTCTCACGCAGGCGACTTCCGCCTCGCCGCCCAGGACTTCCAGCCGCCCGCGCCGGGGAGCTCCGCCTCAAGCTTCGCGTGGGCGACCTCCATCCCACCGTCGACTCGCCGATACACGCTAGCGAGGATGCGTTGAAGAAGAGAGAGAAATGCTTTTGCAGTTGAAGCTGAGTATTCAGAGGAGCATGTGAAGTGCGAAGCGCCACACAGCCTTTTCAGATAGATGACAGCAGATAGAACACCGAAACAAGTATATCTGTATCATGTAGTACTAGCTAAGAATAGTAGGCTAGCGTCTGTTTGCAATTCTAACTTGTATTCTATGGGCCTTGTTCAGATTGTAACTTTTTGCAATCTGAAGCAATTATGCACTTTCGTTTGTATTTGGTAAATATTATCCAATTGTGGTCCACCTAGGCTCAAAAGATTCGTCTCGTGATTTACAACTAAACCGTGCAATTAGTTATTTTTTTTACTTATATTTAATGGTCCGTGTATGTGAGTAAAAATTGATGTGATAGAGAGAGAGTGGAAAAACTTACGAAAGTAGGTGAAAGAGAATGTAGTTGTATTATGTTTTATTTGATTTATAAAATTTTTATCCCATTACATTATATATTAATATACTCTCTCCATATTTAAAAAAGTAGACGTCCTGGGCTTTTGCCCCGGTTTTATAAAAGTTGACGTCCTAGCGTTGCAGGTATACTTTGGGCGCTAGTGCCCCCGGCCGACGCAGCGGTAATTCTCATCACTAATTGCAGGGCCCGCAGCCCGCTCGCCTTGAAAAAGCAAGCGAATGGCAAAAATTGTGGCCAGCAGAGCTCGAACACGCGACCCCAGGAACCTAGGGCGCGTTTGGTTCCGTAGCCAAGCTTTGCTTCGCCTGGCCGGGAGAGGACAGGGAACAGATGAACGCGTTTGGTTCCCACGCCTGATCTCCTCGGGGCCTGCGCTAGAGAGGTCTGGCTGGCTCACGTGGGAGAGCCGGATCGTCTCTCCGACGCGGGCAAGCGTCTCGGTTTCCGTCGGTGGAGCTGGGCGAGGCGAGGCGAGGGAGAGCTGCGAACCAAACGCGCCCCTAGCCTCCCTGCGCTAGCCATTTGAACTCTGCTTGTTTCTTGTATGTACGTGCACCCGCTACCATATTTAATAGGGGTATACATGGAAAACTACTCCTAATTAATGACTCCTTGGTAAGCATAATCATGTCCTAAACGTCAGGTTTTTTGAATATGGAGGGAGTACAATTTATATTTATGGTGATAAAAAATATTATAACCATGCCATCTTATTTATGTTTGGCCTTTTACATCAACAAGCAACACAATGGCTACATGAATTATATTTACATTTGATCATGACTATATATAAGCATTAAAGAGTTAATAGACAGCTACACAGACACTCCATTGTATGTGCTGTCTTTTTAGCCGTCTATATGGTATATGACATCATCATACAGGCAATAAGTCGTCTGTGGGTTGTACATGCCCTAATGCCTTGTCGAGCAGAGAAACAGGGAGAGCGTGCGCAAATGAAGCGGCAGGTGCAAACGCGTCCAAACTCCACCCCATGATTGTAGAACGACTTGCATTGTGAAAATGTACCACAAGCCCAAAACCACATGCTTTCCAGATACGGAGGGAGTAGTTCCTTCTATCATTGGAGATCGGTCAGTAATTAAGGTGCAATTCGTAAGTTCGTATACTAAGGTAATAAATAACCAGATTGAAGAACTTTATCTGAAGCAAGAAATGAAAGGCAAAATGCTGGCGACTCATCAGCATGAGTGGTTACAGTGAACTTTGTGAGAAACTGGCCGGAACCCCCGCTGCCTGTGCTGGAAAGGAAAGGCAAAAGGCGGGTATGGATTGCGGAACGCGGAACTCACCTTGGTTGGACGAGCCAGGAGGATGCCCGGCAACAAACCGGCGATCCCCGGCTCCCCGGCCCCCGCTCTCCGTCCCCTTGCTTCAATCGGAGACGTACGGCGTCTCCAAGCGCTAGTCCGATCGGATCACCGGGCGGGCCTCGGCGACGACACCTACGCCGGGGCTGGCTGCGGAGGCGTCGCGGGGCCGGTGCGGATAACCCGGCGGTGGGAGGGTTCAGACCTCGGAGGCCGGTGGCATGGAAGACGGAGCGCGAGGGAATCCGCGAGAGGCAGGAAGGCCGCCGGTTAGAGCCGTGGGCCTTTTGAGCCGTGCTCCGTTTGGCGCCTCGCTTCCTCAGGCCGTTGTTGGGCCGAACCGTGCGGCGCCTCGCTTCCTCAGACCGCCGGTTGGAGAGGCAGGAAGTGAACTTGTCAGCCGGTTGTATCTTCATTAAATTAACACTATATTATTTTCCACTCAAAAAAATTTAACACTATTATTTTCTAACGTTTTCATGCTCCAATATTTTTTACTATAATATCCATTGTTTCTCTTGAAGAAGATATTGACACTATTTTAAGTGTATTTATTTAAAAATTTACCTCACAAACCTCTAGTCGTAAGATTTTTGTGAGACCAAACCTTGTTTTTCTTTTGCACCTTATGTAAATCTTTTAGCAAAGTTTTTGTTGTTTTCTTTTAAAAAATTATCCCCTATTTAGTATGGACTTTCATCTCAAATTATAAGTAAATTAATTAGAATTTTTTTTAGAGTCAAAGCGAATGACTAAATTTATGTAATAAAATAATAACATTTATGATACCAAATAAGTACCATTAGATTCTTTATTAATTATTAATTATCACTCTATTTATTTGTCTTATCAATGTTCAAATAATGTTTTCCTCTCACTGCAAATTAGTTATTTTGGCTTATTAGGCGGGCTTATAAGTCCAGTTGAATATAGCTATATATTTTCACTATATACTTATTTGACGTAAAAAAATTAATTCTTTCTATAATTTTGATCAAACTCGAGATGTCCTGAGACTCTCAAAAAAAGTTGGGATGACATAATTTGAAACGGAGGGTCATAGAGATGGATTTGCTAGTATCGTACACACAGATGCAACTAGTAGCATATATGGAATAATAGTACATAATATACAGTTTATACACACACAAGTTGACAAGTAGGTAGGGAGAACACAAGCATGCATGCATGGGAGATCGATGGGCCGCTCGATCTCGCTTTACTGGCTAGTATTCATCCCATACTAAATTAAATTATTTGTTATTAATTAACACATGCATATGCATGCATCTAATCTGATTCTTTCTTCCATATCGTCACTTCTTCCACTTGCGGCATGGACCTTTGGATGCATGCATGCTGTACCTTACGTCCCATTAATAGTCTTATATACACACACACACATGTTTGCATAGATCTTCTGGATCATCGATTGTTCGTCCTATGTTCATCAGTTATCACCTCCTAGATCTTCAGATGTTTCAGCCTGTACATATACATAATATACACATCATCACTCATCAGTGCTGAATGAATGAAAAGATAAGCTAGTCCAAACTGGTACGGCGAATGATGCCATTTCTCCGGCGGTCTGGCCGGCCGGTTGCATGCGTACACACCTGTCGGCGGCCCCCGGCCGTAGCCGGCGGGTCATCAGCGGTAGGCGGGGAAGGGCACGTTGCCGGACTCGATGTGGCCGACGTCCTCCTCCAGCAGCAGGTAGTAGCGCCTGACGTCCTCGGCGGACTTGCCGCCGCCGACGGCGCGGGCGATGTTGTGCCACCGGTCCGGCGTGTCCTTGTCGTACACCGCCAGCGCCTGCTCGAACAGCTTGTTCTGCTTCGGCGTCCACTGCGCGCGCGCCGACTCCGCGCTCCTCGTCATCGACATCGACATCGACATCGTCGCCATTCCGATCCGCTTCTTCTCTTGGATCGATCGACTAGTAGCTAGCTTAATTATAAGGGCTCGATCGAGAAGAAGCGAGATGTAGAGCCTGTAGCTAGGGAGAAGATGCTGCTGAGCTGATGAGAGGAGGAGGTGTGGGAAGGGCTGCTATTTATAGAAAAAGTGGCCATGGCGGGAAGCCTCAAGGGACTAGGAGGAAAAAGACAAGAGGAGGAAAGGAATAATGCCGGCGAAAACTGCAAGTTGAGGCCATCGGCATCGAGAGAAGCCACCACCAGCAGCAGCTAGCACTGCAGCAGGGAAGGGAAGGGAAGGGAACAAAGATTTCTGTCCCCTGGGAGTGGGGGATCTCATCATCTTCTCGGCCGGACCTTTCTATCGCATCTCCTCTCCGGTCACGTCGCGATTCGGCTAGCTGCTTGCATTGCGTTATCGGCATCTGTTCTGCTTCTGTCTCCTCCTCCTCCTATCCTGACCAAACATATATTCAGAGCTAGCTCGCTTCTCCAGCATGGATGTGTCTCAATTTCCAATTCCATACTCTCTTATATGATAAATGAAACTCATGGTTGTGTTGGTTAGTTAGCACCAGAAATTTAAGGACCTGAAAACCTAGCTAGTACTACCAACAGTACCAAGCAGATAGTGTTCTTATTTCCTACTACTTCGTTCAGGCACCCAAAGACATTAGTTATCTCTCCATGCATGAAGCATGATGCATGTTCGTCGTTTCGCACTGATGAAAATATATGTTCAGAAGGAGGCGCTGCATGTGGATGTGGACCGATCGAACATTAAGCACAGATGATCTATATATTACACAATGAGTTAATCATAGGTTTGGAACATGCATACATTACACACTACGTCAACTTACAGGAGCTGCTTTACTATATATAGAGCCCACACGCACAATTATTTGGTCAAGAACTTTCAGTCGCTGTCTCCAAATAGCTATTTGCAAAGAAAGATTGGATTCCGCTAGAAAGAGGGTGTGTGGTAATAACACATCGACATAGGTGAGGAGCATATATATCTTGCTTTTTCAGAAAGAGAATAATATCGATCGAGCAATCTGTAGCTCCAACCTTTCAGTGAATGACTAATTTAATCGCCTGAAATTAAAGCTGATTATATTCCCGTTGGGTATGTGTTTGTGCTGATGCTACGTGCTACGACCGATTCGGATCTGTGCCTCCCTTTAGGTGATTCGGTTCAGGAACGTTTGAGATTCGGTTCAGGAAAGTTTGAAGGCAACGGCTCGCGTTTCTAAATACTCTGTATATTCTACATAGTATTTTTTTTTAAAAAAAAAGGGTTACTTGACAGTTGACACGGTGCTGGTGGCTGCTTAGGCTCACGTATACAAAGCAGTATCTCCGACATATGTTCTTTGTCTAAGTTCGTTATTCGTGTGTTTCTAATTCATCGAAAACTCTATTATATGTTAAATCCTAGAGAATACGAATGGCCTAGGTAGAAAAGTTTGGACTAGTTAGCTCTAGCTCCTTAAAGCTAGAGAGATGCAATTTCTCCTAGAAGTACCTCTTCCAAGATGACTTCGTATTATCTCGATATATTATTGTTTTGTTTTTTTAGAATTTTAAAGAAGCTAAGTTTTTCATTTTTCATTGTCGAAAAAAGGTAATAAGTATCCTCGATTGTTGCCGCTGGTATATCAACAAAATAAGAACAAAACAAAAAACAAAAGCTAGCTTAGCATATCGAACTTGCATTGTTATCCCCACTTGTTGTAAAAAGCCTCAATCCTTGGAACATGTGATGATGATGTGATGACCATTCTGATTCTATCCCTCTTCCTTTGTTTTTCAAAGAGATTCTTTGGCAAGTTGAAGTGAATCCTTCACATGAAGATGTGATAGAAAAGTAAGTGGCGTACTCCTGAGCCTTACAATAAAATTATTAAGGGTTTATTTGAATCCCAGGCTAAAAATAGCCCACCTTGTAAAAAAAAAAAAAAAAAATGGATTAACACATGAGCTAATTAATCAGTAGTCTCTAACCACCAATTAGCCCTTATTTGTATTTATTAGCCTAGAATTAGCCCACATTTAAGTTTTTAATTGATATGCAAAAAATGGACTAATTATTAGCTCCTAGATGCAAACACGCCCTAAATCATATCTGCTACTGTTAAGCGCACATTTATATGAAGCGAAGTCTACTTGGTCACTACTTCTGTGTGAAATTTCTTACATGCAAAAGACCAAAGAGGTCTACGAGCGATCACATAAAAGATGTTTTCAAAAGGGTCAGCTTTTATCCTGACTAGTTCGTCACATATTGTGCAGCGTGATACTCAAATCTTTTTCAAATATTTATAAGAAAACATCATACATAATGTTTTTTTTTATACAGATATCCTCCCCTAGTATTCAAACCCCATGTTTTAAAAATATAAATATATCTGCAAACTATAAATCTATCTGTGTTTGTAGTTTTAGCTTCGTCCTAATAATAAGTCTAACTTCACATCGATAAACTACTAGTTCAAATAAATCACTATGAAAAACATATTCCATGTCAAAAATTTAGTCAAACTAATTAATATGATATTGAAGAATTTTGAGTTAGATACTTAGATTACATGGCTAAAGCATGACATATAATGGAGACAGCTAAAAAATACTGTAGCATGAGAGATATGAGCAGGATGTTCCAAGAAAACTTATATTTTACAGAATTATATGAAGCCAGTAAACAAATAAAAAATCGAAGGGTATTTCAACCCTAGTACCTTAAAAAACGCAGAATATTTTATGGAAAGACAAGAGCTCCCAATTTAGAGCATATTTTTCTAGATGCTGCCAGTCAAAGTGTCGTATTGGATGGAATTATATATTTTTCAAGTAGTGGTAGCAATAAATCTCTCTTGAGTATGCGCATGATAGGTTTCTTCTTAATGTTTTCTTTGAAAGATAGTATGTTTGTTTTCATGAAAAGCGGTGTGCCAATAATTGGAGAAGTATTATTTTTGTGCTCGAAGGGAGAAAGCTTATGAACACTTTACATTGATTGTGATGTATATGGCTTGGTAGCATCACACATAGCTAGTAATACATGGACATTATTTCAGCAGCACACTGACCGCTCATCGATCGATCAATGTCAGCCTAATAATTAACTAGTCTACAATTATACGCACATCATATTTACAGGAGGGTAAAATCAAAGATGATACTTCTCTTCCATTCTACTCCTCCACCATCCCTATAGCTAGGGTTATTCTTGAAGAGCTCACACCAACAGTTACAAGGAGCACGGTAACACACTGCCATGCATGCGTCCGTTTATATTCACCATTGACATACTCAGCATGGTCGTCGAACTCTCGTCGGGCCGGCGCCATCATTTGTCTTCGTCGTCACTGGAACTTCAGGTACCTGGCCCTGCTGGTGCATCCAAATGAAACACTGGAACTTCAGAGATGCGTCCGTGCATGTGGGGGCACGTGTCAATAATGTAGCTCTGCTATAGCTCTTCATATATATATGTGTCAGAAAACGGAGATGTCGGCAAAGGATGATATAGCATGCATGTGGAATTAATGTACACATATCTATCTAGTATCTACAATATATATATATCTAGCTACTACTACTATAGCACCGTTTTGTTTGTTTGAATATGGCTATTTATATATGAAGTGTATCTAGATTACTTTCCAATAATAAAGCTTATCACTCACTGCCACACGCGCGCATGCATGCATGCATCAGGATTAGATCTCATGTGACCAACCAGCTCTACTGTAGTGCATGCCATCATCATGCCATGCATGTCCACAGTTTCAACACATAATATACACACCTATGTACTACTACCAAACTAATACCCTGCTTAGATTCATTGTCTGATAATAGTTAGCTAATTAATAATTTAGTATCGATTTGATCTAGATAGTAAGATAGTTGTTATATAAAAATCTAACTAATAATTAGCTAATCTATTATCTATATATATATTTAAATTCGAAAGAGAGATAATGGTTAGCAAATATCTACAGTGATTCGAAGAATGGGATTTAACTGTGACAAGCAAAATCGTCGTGTACCTGCTACCGGCCATGTCGTCGAGGCCACCGCCTCCGGCGAGGTGATGCGCTGGCGCGCTGCCGTAGCCGTAACCGTAGCGCGGGGGGAAGGGGACGCGGCCGGCCTCGATCTGGGTGACGTCGTGTACGAGGTGCTCGAAGTGGCGGCGCACCTCGTCGGCGGACTTGGTGCCGCCCATGTAGCGGGCGATGTTGTGCCACCGGTCCGGGGTCTCCCGGTCGTACACCGCCAGCGCGCACTCGAACTGCTTGTTCTGCCGCTGCGTCCACGACGACCCGCCGCCGCCGCCGGAAGAAGCCATTCTTCGATCTGAATGCTGCTAGTAGCTAGCTAGCTGCTGCTACGATTTCTACAAGTATCAGATCGATCTATCTAGCTATAGCTTGCTACTGCCAGTGCCAGACGTGGAGAGAGTGCATGCATGCAAATGGTTCGTTACTGGGCTGATGAAAACTGGCTGGCACGAGGAGCCTATATATAGAGGGAGCGAGTGAGCGTGTGCATGCACATGCACTGCACACGTATCGTACGGTCGCCGGTCGGAACAAGATGCCGGCCCCGGCTCGAGCTCGCTGCTGACACCAATGTGACGTACGTGGGTGCTCGATCCTTTATTTGTCGTCTTTGCTTGGCGCCGCGTGTGCACATCTCTCTCTATCTCTCTCTCCCTTTCTTTTGAGCAACATCTCTCTCTCCCCCTTGACCATGGTCCACATGCATGAGCCTGATATGATATATCCGTGCTGGCTCACGCTACAGCAAAAGGATAGTTAGAACAAGGAAGCAGCTAGGCAGCAATGGAGTACATTTTTTTTTCGACAAGAAAAGGATTATATTATATGGCATACAAAACATGTTACAACAACTCTAGATTACAAAAATACTACTCACGCTATGAATAACACAACTCAAAACCTAACCTGTCGATGTTTCGAGTAAATACCTACTAGTAAATTTATAAGATGCGCGTTTATGCCTGGATAATTCGTTAAGAGGACAGAAAGGCGTATACTGGTTCAGACGAGAGGCCCTACATCCAGTTCGAGGCGAGCTGTGTTACTTAGCGGGGTTTGTAGTAGGGTATAAACGGTGCGAGAGAGAAAAAGGGCTCCCAAGTCTCTGATGGTGGATGATTGAGTGATCATGCCAATATCGATGGTAGTGATGGAGTGTGTGTGCTAGGTGATGTGTTGCGGGATTATCGAATTGGGGCGACTCACCCTCCCATTTATAGATTGAAGCGAGGGGATCAGATACATAGGGGTCGTAGAGAGGAGAGAGATAGTGAATATGTAAAGAAAAAAAGAAAGAGAAAAAGGACGAAAAAGGTGCACTGATCCGTCCGCCTTCTCAGGGGTCATGGCGTCCTTCTTCTTCCTGTGCGCAGTGCTGCTCCGAGTCGTCACCGATGAGTCCACCCATGCCCGTATAGTGCTCAGCAAGGCTGCATAGTTGATTTAGACCTGCATCGTACATGGTTAGGTGTAATAGTGTTGTGCTGTGCAGGCATGTTTCACGACATGTGAGCTGACTGCCACGACGTATCAGCAGTGCCGCTAAGGGTGGCCCATACCCTGCGCTGGGTACGGGAGAGATGGGCACGGGTTGACCGCCGCATGGTTCGCACGCCAATCATGGCTATAGCATGTCCTGGTGGCTTACAGTGCAAGCCTGAGGTCGCCCGGGATGAAGTGAAGGGAAACTTGGCGAGACTCCCGGTGTGGGGGTTGTGCGAGTCATGTACCTCCGAGGGTTGGAGACCGTGCTGGGTCCACCTATCGGGAGGTGGGTCGTGCGAGCTGCGCATCCTCCAGGGGTCGTGGCCCCGACCCCCATCCTAAGGTCGTACGCGGCGCGCCTTTGCTTGGGCTTCGGCTTGCGGGCTGTCGGTCCTTCGTGGGCCGATCTCCAGAGTGACCGTGGTTCAGCCTGTGGGCCATTTTGATGGCCCAGTTAGTGGCGAGTTTAGCCAGGAGCTTAATAGGCCGTATATTTCACCCCTGACATAACCTGTTAGATGCTTTACAGTATGGATGACCGCACAAACAAACACTGTACAAATGGCCTGAGAACAAATACCCAATGAACGACAGCTAACATTCCTATCAGCGGAATTGAGGAACTCTTTCATTCTGGTGTATTCCTTTTTCTTCTTTCTACCACCGGAAAATGAGAAATACTAATTTAACCACAACAAAATAGAGAAGAGACCGAAGAAAATTATTCCATGGCCTTGACATCATCTCCACCTTAATGCCACCGTCCGGAAACAAAAATCTCTATGTCATCATGTCGATGAAGATGTTGACGCCAAAATTATCGCTCTCATCATCAACGGAGCTGCCATGGACAAGACGATTCTACTCTTCCCCTTCACCGTCGCCGGAGAGGAGATAAAACTTTAATACCAAGAAAATTGTCATGGAGAGACACTAACCCTAATGACTCGATCTGTTAGAAAAAACTCCTCACTCCCTTCAGTCACCGGCGAGATGGCGGAGAAGAAGGGAGGGGGACCAGCGGTGGTGGATGGCGACGGCGGCGCTAGGGTAGAACTAAACTATTTCATAGATTACAAATATCAGATAAAATATATGCCAATTATTCAGAAAACAAACATATTTTACAAATTATTTTTATGGACGCAAGCATATGTTTTGTTAATCGGATCCATCGGATACGGATAGAGATGCGCAGCAAACGGTGCAGTTTGTTATGTCCTCCACCAGATCGACCAACTGGCACGGCAAAGAGGATCAAACAATGCCCGAGCACGCGTGGATCGTTGCAGTGGCAGCGGCCGGTCAGCTGCTCCATCAGGAAATCGTGTCTCAGCCGCAGCGCGTGCGAATCGTAGCAGCCGTAGCCCAACAAGCAACACGTGTCACATCCAATGATCCAACGGCCAGAAAATCACACGTCTCAGCTGGCTAAAACAGCCTAGTGTTGTTTAGCCTTCTTCTTGACCAAAGGTTATAAAAGAAATCAAAATACACACACGCATGCCATATTGCTGTGGGAATTCTAGCGTCCAAATTTAGATGTTTGGATATCCTCATAAAAATGAAGGGTGTCTGATCTATTGCACTTGCATGTAGTCTCCAAATAGCAGGTTCTGACTTTGGCACTAGGAGAACCTAGGGGCAGCATGCAGGGGCCATGGCCACTCTAAGACGGTCTCCAACAAGAGACTCATTGGGTATCTAAATGTAAAATGGGTTTTTAATAGAATATCAATAGTCTTCAACAGAATATCCATATAAAAAATCCATTTTGAGTGTCAGGAGAGGTATAACCTAAATCTGAATATTCTCTCTCTCCTGGAGAGCCATTTGCTAAAGAGATTGTCTTTTTTGAGTCTTATTGTTGGAGAAGACCAAAAATAAGTCTTGAACATTTATATGTAGCACTACCTAAAAACATATGGGTCTTGTATTTTTGGGTCGTGGTTGTTGGAGACAATCTAACAACCTGAAAAAATTTGATATCCTGTAAAAATTTCAATTGCATAGCGCAAAACTTTATCATTTTACCCATTATTTATGATAATATTATGTTATTTTGCTATTAATACTAAATACATATGTACGAACATTGAAAAGCCATTGAGACATATAATTGATGTATATATTTATCATATTTTATTTGTGAGGTGTCATCGCATTGATCTGGCCCCCTTAATCAAAAAAAATCCTGACTCCATCGCTGGACTTTGAATAGATAGTTGGATTTTAGAGTCTCATTCTAGAATTCAAGTGTCTTATTCTATTTTTTATATTTATTCTCATTTTTTTTATTAGGGGTTTCAAACAAGGCCCAACTCATTAAGTATTCTATATATGATGTTTTTTCTTTAAAAAAAGATAAATAAACATTGTGAGTCAAACAAGTATATATCATATATTGTCGATGTGTGTAATTCTTTACAAATTACTAGTCAAAGTTCAAAATGTTCAAGTGAGGGGGGACGTATATTATTGGATTGTATGGATTGACTTTTTGTCAACTTTATATAAAAACAAATTCATGCATGTATATATTGATCTGATCTGTGTAAAGTTATTGATTTGTCTTTGTTTTGTAAGCTTTTTTCTAATCTATGTAAAACATCATGCCTTTCCTATACCGGTCTTTTTCCCTTTTGCAACGAAAGCGAATCCTAACCTCTTGTTAATTATCAAAATCTATATCCTTCACTGAAATAAATATATGCCACAGATTATCTTTCTGGAATCTCCATCGCTCATATATATTCTCTAAAAAGGAAAGGCATCGTACCGTTTGTTTCTTTCGTTGAACGGAATATAATAAAATATACTAGTATCAGTTTGTGGTGCACTGCACTGTTTGAAGATGCTCTGAAAATCACTTGAGAACAAAGATCATAAATAACATTTTTTTTACTAAAAAAAAAGCAATGTGTATAATAAGATAAGATTATATTTATA
The DNA here is from genome assembly GCA_015844335.1 of Chrysopogon serrulatus. NCBI lineage: Eukaryota > Viridiplantae > Streptophyta > Magnoliopsida > Poales > Poaceae > Chrysopogon > Chrysopogon serrulatus. The sequence goes on along the minus strand of JADLZL010006174.1, from coordinate 64,522 downwards.
TGTATGTATATGTATAAGATGCTCCCAGGGTGTGTGGAATTCTCCAAGATCCTGCGTTCACTGATGAGCGGGAATGATACGTTGCCGCTAGCTCTCAAATCAAATAATATCACATATCAGACAATGCAAGTTGGTCTCCCCAGGCAGGGTGGGTGCTGATTCTGTTCTGGCAACTGCATGCAGTCTAGCAAGAAGAACATATGCTGCCAGAGTGCCACTGTGCCAGTGCCAACACCAAGCAATACAACCTGCATGCAGTTATGCGCATAGATGCATCAGGGCGCCCCTTTCCTTTCCCCTGCGACCGAGCTGGCCTGAGCTGCCTCCAAATGGAATCCTTATCATTTCTCTATCGATCTCAGTAGCTTCCCCTTTAATCTGCAGGCTGCAGTGGCATGTTGACATGTTGTTGTTCCGATGTCGGCCAAGGAAGAAGGAAGAGGAACGAACCACTAGCTGCTGCTACTGTTGCCCGGAATGCTCCGAGAATCCTCTGATGCCTGCTGCCTGGGAGGCTGGGACTCACTCACTCACATCGCCATCGAACATTTTTGTGTTTTTAATTTCACAGTGAAGATGGTCAACCAGCTCCACAATTATTTCGCCTGATTCTGCTCGCGCCACTGTGAGTGAGTGATCGAGCTTGGATGAACCTGCATCGTTCAGAGCCGCGCGTTGGTTTTCTGAAGAATCCAGCACGGACGAGAAGAAAACCGGGGTAAATTTTCTCTCCATCGGCACGCAGATTACGAATTCGACCTCCACAATGGAGCTGAGAATTCAGGTGGCAACAATAGGTTACAGTTGTACAGGTGTGCCAAGATTCCGTTCTTGAGACGAGACGAGGCGGGTGCTGGCCAGGCGCGGCGCAGGGCGCTGGCTTTCCGGGTATGCTGCCGCCGGTGTGCGGGGCGATAAGCATCTATCGGCCGGGCCGGATCTCTCCGTATCGGCGGCTACAGGGACGGGGTGTCTCCCCGGCGATAAGATATCGTCGCCGGCGGCTTGCTTTTGGAGATACCAGATGATGAAAACATCGGGCCGGGCCCCCCCCGGATATATACACTATCTCCTGTAAAGCTATTATTCTTGCATGCCCTACCTCTGTCTGGTGCCTGTTTTTTAACCTGTAAATTTTATTCAATTAACGTCTAATCCTCCTCCCTGTTGTCTCTGGGAAAAAAAAAGGCATCTTGATGAAATGAAGAGCGACAGAAATGGCGAATTTTCAGTCTCAAAGATTGGTGTTTATCTGGAGACTGTAGATGTATTCAGGTAATCCAATGACATTATTGCACTATATATGGAGTTTGCATGCAGCAAGCTATCCAGTCCAAGAAGAACAGTTTTGCAAGTAGCAAGAATTAATGTCTGTGGCAGCCGCACCGCACGGTTGGTTCCTGTGGTGTGCAGACGAGATGCTAAAAAGTTAGGCAAGCATGACTTTCAGGTCGGCCGAGATTGATGCTCTGTTCATTTGAAGACAATGGTGCTGCAGTTTGAAGCCAGTTGCAATGCAGCCCATCTTGGTCTCCAACACTGATTTTTATTCATTTATTTTTTAATTAGTGCTCTCTCTAAGAGAGTTTTCAGTGTTTTCCTTCACTAGAACAAAGAGTCAACGTTTTCTCAGAAGAGAAAAAAAATGTGGAAACAACTCGGAGCTTTTCGAATGATGGGCTCGGCCTAGAAAGCTTTGGGCCGGGCTGCTTTTGAAATGACATGAAGAAAAATTTTCAGGCACATAATAAACATCAAAGGATTTCCGCAAAAAAAAAAAAAAGCAAGGGATTCATTTCAATATATATGACCTAAATCCCTATAGTGACCAGGACAACGAACAGAATACTGACCACAACTCTTGCAGCGGGCCATTAATTTCGGACATAGACAGAATGACAAGCTAGAGAAGTGGATTTTATTACACCCAGAATAAAGAATCCAGGAAATGTTCCCTTGAATAAAAAATGATAGCAAAAACAAAAAAAAAAATGATCAAACATGTATAGGCATTATTTCTTCTAATGCTTGCCCAGAGGGGAGCAGAGCATGGTGATTTCCATACATTTTTATGTTGAAAATATAATTTTATCACTATTTTTATGACAAGGAATATGCATACCCTATTCTTTTTCTGGGTGAATTTGTTTTTCTATGAGTTAACTAATAATCTATCTATAATAATAATGTAATCTATAGGCCAACTAGCGGCCTGTTAATCGTGCACTCGGTTCCGTCAGTGCGTCAACACGGAGATGTGCGCATCACATAATGGGCCTACAATCTTCACAAGGGAAAACACGAAGCCCGCCTTGCTGTTTCGCAATGTAACTGGGCCGCGCCAAAGGATCTAGCCCACACGGCGTGGCGTCGTCGTTGCGGCTTGCGGGGACGGGAACGAGCGACGAACAGAGAATTAGTACCACACCGGCCAGCGAACGATGCGAACACCAGCTTATAGTCCCGAGCGCACCAGCTGCTCCGTCTCTTCGGAGACATCCGATAAAATTGGAACGATACAGAGAAGATTAGCATGGCCCCTGCGCAAGGATGACACGCACAAATCGAGAAATGGTCCAAATTTTTTTGAGATTTCACGCGCTGGTCCCTGGCCTTTTGTGAAGAACGCCCTGGCTGCATGTTTTCCCTTACGCATATGCCCCTGAAACGTTCTTTTCAGGTCCTCCCGACTTTTGTTATACTACTACAGCATGGTCGAAGACTTTGAGATTTTACTCACTGGTCCCTGGCCTTTTTAAAGAACGCCCTGGCCGCATGTTTTCCCTTACGCATATGCCCCTAAAACGTTCTTTTCAGGTCCTCCCGACTTTTATTATACTACAGCATGGTCTAAGACTCAAATACCACTCCCTGGCCGCTGTTTTTTTCTTGCAGATATGCCCTCAACCCCTCTTTTTGGGCAGCTATTCACCCTTCGATCCTCCACAGTAGTTCATTATTGTGAATCCGTTTGTTTTTTAGTAGTTCTTTAACCAGTTTCAAAAAAAAAAGTTCATTAAAGCATTGAATCCTGTATTCGGACACGCTTGCTAAAAAAAATATGCAATGTTTTTCATGAACGGATACACAATAATGAACTCTAGATTTCACTATGTGAACCTTTTAGTTTTTGTCAAAATTAACATTCTTCTCATAATTCCCTCAAAACTCAGTTTTCTTTACATCGTTCTACGTACTCAAAATCTTGTTTTCAGTTCACTCACCTTACAAGACTTACTGATAATTACTATTAGGTTAGCTTTTTTTCTTTTCTTTTTTGTTTTACCAATAATGTTGCCAGGTATATAAAAGGTCGCGAAGTCATATATAAACGTGCAGAAATCCCCTTCAGTAAAAAGTACACGATGTCGTCGTCAAACTTAGAAAATCAAGTTCGTCTTTTATTGGATGTATATGGTAGCTAAACCTCAAGTTTCACCAGCATCGTCCACTAAACAACTTCCTCTTGTAGTATACACAAGTCACCTATGTGCATCGTCAACATGTTACCGTCAAATTTTTCACAGCGTTTCATTGGATTGAAGCAGATGCCGACGCGCAACGGTATGGATATACGCGCAGAAGGGCTCGGTAATCCGGTTGCAGTTCCTTCACTTTATTGTTTTTTCACTCTTCACTGCTGATGTATCTTGATTAACCATTTCAAAGGATCGCTGCTACTTCGAAGCTTCTACTGACAACGGGTGGCTACAGGAAGTGCAATGTGGTCGGCAATTCGGAAATCACGGTGATTGATACTTTGCTTGCCTCCACGAGTTCTCTTAGCCAACCTATATCAATCGGTGATGGAACTATAAATATACATTCATTTTTTCTACGATTGTTTTGGCAAAAAAAACGGATTTTAAAATATACAGAAAGTCTTCGATCTGAATTATCATTATCATCACCAGTGTCCATGGGCCCATAGCGCTCCTCTTCGTGTGGTCCTTTACCGGGCAGGCGGAGTGCTGGACTCGTGGGCTGGGCCATCAGGCCATTCAATGTACAAGACTCGCGGAAAACTGGGCCCAACATTTGCAAAATCGAAAATTCACTTGTGTTTTCATCTCCGTGCTCCTCTCTCCGAATCCGAAAAAAAAAAAGAGAGAGGCCTGACCCTACTGCAACTTTACACGCTGGCATGCGACGGATGCAGTTGAAATCTGTGGTCCACGTGGCACGCGCTACGTGGATGGAGTACGAGGCGCATCGATCGCCACAGCTGTGCTATGAAAACTGCAGCTGCGGCGGAGGAGGACAAGTCACGAATTAAAAGAGGGGGAGGTGGTGGGAATCGGAGTCCGGAAGGAATGGTCCTCGGCCTCCTGGCCCGACGATGGCCGTGGATTCCTATTCCTATTCTTCCACCACCACCACCAGCAGCAGCACCAGACGCCGGCCAGCCAACCACCCAGACAACCGAGCCGCCTGTCCTGCCGCCCGGCATAAATGGCCAGCAAGCTGCTGATTGCTCGTTGCTTGCTTTGCTTCCATTCTTCTTTCTTTCTTTCTGAAAACCCCATCTCGATCGCGATTGTGCTGCAGGAACAGGACAGACGACACAGAGAGGAGGCTGTCAGTTGTCAGCTCCCCATTGTTGCCTTCTGCTTGGACATTACTACCAGAATGCATTTCGCGCGTGCAAAATCTTAACTTCAGAAGGACTAGCAGTTAGAGTACTTAGTATTTTATAAACAAAGCGGGGGTGCATGTGCCGTTTGGTTGAGTTAGTCCAAAGACAAATGCTGGTATTATTAGTATAGTCTAATATTCAGAAACAGGAAGGTTTATCAGTAGCCAGGACGTGCCTACGACGAAGCTAGGAGCAGTACGTTACGTACAGTGAGTATATTATCTGACAGACGCACGTTCCAACAACTCGCCGAATTCTTCGACATGTAAACTGGCGTGCTGCCTGGAACATGATCAGGATGTCTTGCTTTCTTTCCACGTAACCATGCTTTATTATTAGCATTAAACAAGCCGTAAACACAGGCTTCTACGTATAGTCCACATGGCAGGGCAGGGCCGGGCAGGATTATGATGGTGTGTAGGTCAGCAGGCGACCGTGGGAGGTGCCAGTAGAATATTGCAGTTGCAGGCATGTAGGTCCGTCTGTCAATGATCACACGAGCTGCTGGTTGGGGCCTGATGAAGGAGCCTTGACTCAAATCACCCACAATTTTATTTCCCACTGGGACCCCAAAGATGATGATGACCCAGTTCTTTCTTAATCTTAAACCACCGTTGGATAACCCTGCTGCCGACATTCACATTCTGATTCTGAAGCATGCATGCAACTATGCAAGTGTGCTACTGCTTAGCTAAGCTAAGCTATGATGCTTCAGATTAATCTAAGTCGCTAACTCTTAGTATGTTATAAACCAATAACTTTAGTAGGTTTTATATTATTGTTTCTTTTGTAAAAAATGTAAAATGAAACCTAAAGCATGCTATTGCTATGTAGTGTGGCAGTAGCAGTAGCACTGCATGAGAAAAGTGAAAGCCAGGAATTCAGATGACTTGTCTTCTAAAGGACACAGCTAGTAGTCTGTTCATTCTAAAAGCGGCCTCAACAGTTTATTATAAATGTACTGTACTTCAAAGTTGAGAATGGCAGCAAAGCATGGTGCATTCCAAACAGCAAAGGAAGCAGAATAGCAGACAGCAGCACGTAGCATCAGTGTGTACAAACTATGTATATGACGATATAATATAAACATGAATCATATCCGTACTTTCAGAAAATAAAATAACAAAATATGAATCCTGTCGATCTCACCCAGATTCGTGATCAGACGAATGAACGAACGAAGGGATCCCTTTTATGCCGTCCCAATTCTCCTTTCTTTCCGCATTCTTTGTATCCAAGGCATAGATTCCTCCAATTAATAAAGTGGGGATATATATTTAACAATTCATCAAGTGTTTGATGCGCATCAGGGATCCTAAGCTTTTGATCAAATCGGCGTCTTTTTTCACACGAGAACTGACAGCAGATGCTCACACAGCATGCTCCATTGTCATCAGCTCATCTGTCTACTGATTTGGCCAGGCAAAAAGGGACCAGATACAGGTACGTGCTGAATCGGCCATTCTGTTAGCCTTTTTTTTATTTTAAAAGTCTAAGCTCAGAAGTTGTATTCAAATGAAAAAATATTTATAATTTCAATGAGAAAAATAACCATTTGCTTTCAAAGAAGCACATAGCAGTAGTATCACCTGAAGACCATTAGTCATGTCATTTCCTGTCAGTTGATTGTTTGAAGGATTGGACCTGATTGAAGCAACTAGGATCAGATTTCACACACATGCCTGCAAATTTGTTCACACATGGAGACAAGCTGACGCTAGATCTTCTCCACTCCACGCAGTGACATAACAAGCCCACTGCATCTATCTGCATTCATACTATGTATTACCGTGCTAGTGGTTAGCAGTAGAGACAAGGCAATGGTTGTTGTGAGCTTGTTCATAGTTGTAGCCCCACATCTAGAGCCAAACACACACACACACACACACACACACACACACACACACACACACACACAAACACAAGGTGGAACATCTGGCTCCATTCCATCCGTTTGTTACCTGGAGAGAACGAAGAATAGGGGTCCAACACACCCATCGCAGCAATAATTGGGAGTGGCCAGCCTGACTAGCCTCACGTAGGCGCACGTCCAAACTAATTCGCCAGCAAGAGCAGAGACAAATCCCATTGATTAGAAGCCAACCAACCACAACTGAAGCCAAAAAATTCCCCGGTAAGCATTCTGTTTTCGCAGGTCCTGAATCTGAATCTGAATCCCTGTAAAATATTGACCCAACAACCATGCATACAACAGATATATCTGAGACCAGAATTGGCGGCTCATGGATGTGCAGATATTCTAATCCCAGATGCCCAGATTGGCAACCACACAGCACAACACAAACACCACGCCGGACGGCCGGAGCAGGGACAGCGACGCGAGTGATGACGCGAGCCAGCACGAGGCATGGTCCATGGAAATGCTAAAGAAATAGCAGCAGCAGCAGACCGAGGAGGAGGAGCTGATGATGATCTTGAACCTGGCCTGGCGTCAACGTCGTCGTCGTTGTCGGGGCCGTGGATGATCTGGGCGGTCGCTGTCCAGCACATAATTCCTGTGAGTGCGACTGTTTTAACTTTTAAGACCATTAATTCTGAAAGAAATGTCTACTTCCTCCGTCCCATGGAGTTTGTCGTTAAAAAACCATGTCCCTCTCACAAACACGCCATTAAACTCCTTATCCCCCACCACCACCACCACACTGAGAATCAGATTATAAACGAGCCTAATCATACAGTTAGGACACAGAGCATTGCAGAGTCCCCTGTCATCTGCCATGCCCGTGGAGACGAGGAGCTGTTAACTGTTAGTTTTTGTTATCTTGGTGGAGGCAGGACGCAGGAGGAATGATGGGGAAGGGACACCGGAAGAAAGAAAGAAAAAAAGAGGGGAATGATTCGTGCCGAGGGAACAGACAGAGGACGCCCAAATGAGACCTCCCACTCGCCGTGCTCGCCCACAATCTATTCCATTCCATCGCCATGCAAAAGCTGGCTCATCATGCGGTTCGTCGTCCAGGGACGCCGCGGATGATTTCGTTTCACTGATGGCTGCCTCCCCGGCCATTGCCAACGGCCATGTACGCCTGCCAGACCCCAGCGTGTGCTCCCGGCGACGACCGTGCCGGCCGGCTGGCAAGTCCTGGACCGTGCCTTTTTTTTTCTTCCCACGTCCTCTGCAGAAAACGAAAGAGCTCGAGCTGTGGGAGGCGGCACACGCGTGCGTGCACGTAGGCAGCCTTGCCCGAGCCGTTTCTTTCTTCCTCTCGCTGTCAGGCAGTCAGTCTGCCACGGCGGGCACGCGCAAGTAAGGTTTAGCGTGCAAGTAACCTCGCGCCCGTCCGGTTTAGAGTCGCCTAAACCATGATGAGGTGCACGGATTAGTGTCACCTGAAAGGCCGTACAAGAATTCGCATGGCAGGCACGGCAAGCGTGCGTACTGACAGAACTGTTGGGGGTTTGTTTGCAGTGCGTCTAGGACGACTTTCTGTCTGTCGTCCCCGTTTGTTTCATCCGTGTCCGAATGTCAGCTACTCAACGACCAAGAAACAGACACCGTGCCTGACTGATGAACCCATTAAAGCCATGGCATTTAGTACATCGCTAGTTGATGAGTCACCATGAGCCAGACAGAAACACGGTCTGTTGCGCCTGGGAGGCTGCGCAAATCCCGTTGCTTTCAACACGTGAAACGCACAAGAGCAAGCCTGCTGCTGCCATCCGGGCCTGTTGGCTGCTGCAGCTGCCGTTGAACAGGGAGGGGGAGACGAGAGCCAGAAGGAGATCATTCGCCATTATCCGGTTGATGGAGTGGTGGGTGATCGACTGATGGCTCCTCAGCGGTCGTTGTCCGGGTGCAATTCCATCGAGTCGACCTACCGATCCGGCGATCGGGCATCGGACCCGGACGGAGTCATGTCTGCCCCGTCAGGCACATCGTTTTCGCGGAGATTTTCAGTAACTCTGGGCGATCCGTGCAAGTGCCTCGCCATGAATTGGAGCTGTCGTGCTCGGGACATGGGCATGGCGACGGGAGCAAGGACGACATGGGCTCTGGAACAGGGAGGCGCATCCGATCCATCGCTGTCCACGAGGGCTAGGCTGCGACACACCGTGTGTCATCAGTGTGTACATGGTCGGCGTCGGCGGGTGTTTGACTCTGACGCCACCGTGCTGGCTGGCAGCGTGTAAACCGTGCAGACTTTTTGGCTCGTCTCTGGTCCCAGCAATCGTAGGCCCTCCAGCCCTCAATCCCACGGCGGACATGTTCTGCCTTCTGCGCTCCGGGCGTAATGCGGTGCGAGGACCGTGGTCCGTGCTTGACCAATTGGCAATCGCACGACTCTGCCAATCGCACGTTGGAGTAGTCCTTTGGATGAGCTGGAGACAATAACGTAACATGCTCTACTCTATCCAATGGGTTCAGTTCAAGCGGCTATAGATACCACAGCAATGCTTCTCTATTTGTAATCATTCCTTCCCAGAAGGACACGATTCTTGTTTGTTCCGTCGTTAGTCAAACTTAGTATATCTATATCTATATTTTTAAAAAAAAAAAACTATCAACCTATCTTTAAGATAGTGTGCCTATCTTTAAAAAAAAAAATCAACATATCTCTAAGCTAGACTGTACCTTTTTTATAACAAATATCTCTTTATCTTCAAGATAAAGTATATTTCTAATAAAGCGTACCTATCTTTTGAAAGAAAATATCAACATATCTACAAGATAAAGTATATTGCTAAAAAATAATAACAAAGTGACAATTATTTAATTATTGATATTTGTTTATAAAATTATTCAAACTCATTAACTTGAAATAGTTTAACTCGGCATTCTATTAAAATTAGATCTTAATTTTTCTTTCTCAAATGGGGAAGTAAGTTGTCCGGACGTGTCCGTCGATTGAGTCAGATGATGTCTAATATACGGAGACAAAAAGGAGTAGAACTTGATCTTAGGCGTTACAAGATCTACCGAAGAAAAATTTATGGGAAACAGGAAAGAAGGTACAATCCAGCGGACAAAAGCCACACATCAGGTTTACGTCATTCGACTCGGGCGCATAAAGCACCGCGTTCCGATAACGTATAGTATCTATTTATCACGTTCCGACGTATAGTTGAGAGGCGTTTCTCGTTTGTTCAGGCTAAATCGGACGGCTCAGGCAACGATCTGCATGGCGTGGATGAGATCGCCATGCACGTACGTACGTGCACCCGTATATGCCCTAGAATAAAATGGTAGCTACCGGTACAATATCGCCGGACATTTTTACCAAATTTGCCATGGCAATTGATACATATACACTATCTTAATTAACATACATTTCATGATAAGAATTAAGAAATGTCATTTTTACCGTGCCCAAAATCTCACGTTAATCTAGCCTAGCATCCTATATGGTACTTAGTAGGACAGAAACACAAATGATTACTCCTGCAGCAAACCTAATCCTAGGAGCGTGCCAAGGATGATTGATCCCACCACCATCGCCGCCGCAACCCAACCCAAAGCCAAAGCGTCGCCACGGTGAAACCCACAAAGCCGTCGCCGTCTTCCAACCCCAACGCCCGTGCCCGTGCCCGTGCCCGTGTCCCCGCCGTCGCCGCAGCTGGCAGCAGGCAGGAAGCGACAAGGACCCGCGCCGACGCGGTTCCGGCCGCGCCCCCTCCTGGGACGGGACACGGCACGGTCGGACGGACATCCCCCCCATTCCGCTATCCGCTCCAGCGAGACAACAACAACGCTTTTTCCGCGCGGCCGCAACGCAAAAACTGCCAGCCGCGCCACCACGGACGCAGCGCCCATGCCAATTGCCATGCCCTGCCCCACAAGGACGCGGCGGTTTTTTTAGTGGCAAAACACGGAAGGACACCGTCCCAAACACCGCGACTCCCGAGTAAAGCCCTGCCTGCTCTCCTGCTCCACACCCCTGCGCTCGTCTCCCACCACTCTGACCTCGCGCTCTCCTCTCCTCCCTCCCCCCCCCAAACCCCTGTGCACAGAGGGTGGGCGGGCGAGGGTGTAGCGGCGTAGGGGGGGCGGGGCGGTGAGAAAACCCCTAGCGCGCGCGTGCGCCTGGCGCGGCCATGGACGCGGCGCGGAGGGAGAGGAGGCACCACCGGAAGACCACTGCCGCCGCCGCTGCGGCCGCGGCGGCGGGAGCGGCGGGCGTTGGTGGTTTTGGGGGAGGAGGTGGAGGAGCGGCGGCGGCGGCGCGGGCGGCGTACGGGGACGTGTTCGGCGGGCCGCCGCGCTTCGCGGCGCCGTTCGGGGCGCGCCGCTGGACTACGCCGAGGTGTTCGGCGGCGTCGCGGCCACCTGCTCCATCCCGTACCTCGACCTGCCGCCCGCGCCCGCCGCCACCGCCGCCGGCGGCTTCTTCGCCTGCCGCGGCAAGGGCGACTACGGGGAGATCTTCGGCCGCTTCGACTTCGCCGACTTCGCGCTGCCGTACGAGGACCTCTTCGCCGCGCCGCGGCCGCAGCCGCAGCACGAGCCCGAGCCGGAGGCTGCTGCTGTCGCCAGGGAGACGGACCCGGAGATCGCCTCGTCTAGTGGGAGCTCCACCAGCAGGTCTGTGCCGCGCGCACCCGCTCCCTCCCTCTCCGACATTCATCGCCTGCCTCTGTGTGTGTCTCTGTGTTTTCCGGCTGGGTGAACAGTGCGCGCGTCCCTTGCTGCTTCCCCGGTTTCGGCGTTCTTCGTTTGCAGACGTGGATTCGGAAGACGGCGATGAGTGGGGTTCACGATTTGCTTTCTCCATTCGGAAATGCGACCGTGTCACGTCGTAGTCTGTTGGTGGGTGGGTCGATTGGGGGTGGGGATTTGCGGGCTTTTTACCTTGCATTGCACATCTTCCTTCCATTCTCCTCCTCGTAAAGGTGCCTGTTACGATCCTCTCCTTTTTACCACGCTTTGCTCTCCGTCCAGAGTGTTGGACAAGCTGCCTATGCAGCATTTAAGCGTTTCTCATACAATTTTTGCATTTTCTGGTTCATAAAGGTGTCTTCCTTCTTTGAGGTGGAAAGCAGAGCCTTTTCTGCTCGCTCATTATTCGGCTTAGCGTGAAATGGTGGTGCCATCAGGTGGTGGTGTCATTTGCACCTTTCTTTTTGGCGCTTCTGTGGCATTTTGGGGTCTCCGTTAAGGATTTGCTGCTTGCGAGCTTATATTTATTTATTTTTCATGTGGATGTTAATATGTACTGGTGGAATTAAGATGTATGTGTTAGGTTGTAATCTCCTGGTGGGGATCCTCGTACGGTTCACAGAAATTACAAGCACAATCTATTTGATGTATTAAAAAAATGAACTTTTAAGAAGAGTAGGATGGATTGATAATAAGTAGGAATTTCGTTAGGATCAGTAGGAATTTCGTTGAGCGAGCTTGATGCAGATAAATAATCTTCAAGGCTTCTTAAAATCAAGTATGAGGTTGACCTTGGTGGTGGAAGCAGTATATCATATGTTCTTCTATGGTTAGTGGCACGCACAGAAATGGACATCCCTTGATTTGTGTTTTTTGCTCATGTGAGCAGTTTCCCTGTCTCATTCAGTTGTAACCAACCTTCCCTAATAGATTCCATGTAACCATTGGCGAAGATTTTTAATCATGGGCCCACCACACCTTATAGCGCCAAATGAGTTGGTGCTCCTCCATTATTTGGTGGAAGATCTACCAGTGATTGTAGTACAGGAAAGAAACTAGAAGTCCCTGTTTCCTCCTGAGGAAGAAGCTGGTGCCACACAACAATAGGAGCATGTGGAACTGAAGAGGGCGTGATAGTTGAGTAAATCAGCCAGGTCAGTGCAAGAGGTGGTCAAACCCCACTTTAGCGTGGCCGGTTGATGTGTTGTACTGCTAGAGAATGGATATATTAAACATGGATGTGTGCACTATGACCTTGCTGGCGAACAAGCTACATCTGATGAGCTGGTGAGGCTAGTTGGCCATGGGCATTGCAAGGAGAATGAAAACTACCACGGGAGGTGAGATAGGAGATGGGAATTGGGTCAATTTCCTTTTGCATCTGGTCCATTTCCTTTGTTTTCCCCCTTTTTAGGTCTTGTCCATAATGAGTAGAGGCGTTACTTGGTGGGGGTGGGGGGTTGTAACATATCTATATCTTGTAGTGTTCTATGCTGCAGCATCCATTTTGACAGGATGCTGATAAAGGTAGTGAGCGATGTCAATATGCTATATTTGTATATCTACTGCCAGTAATTGCCATCAAATATTTGCGTTGATTGTCTTATATATGAGGTGCATCTCAGTGAAAATAACATGCAGCAAAATGCGATTCCAGCAAAAACAATCAAGTTTGATTTTTCAATCTGCATTCTGTAATTCAGCAACATGCTCAGTGTAACATGATTGTTCTACTTTTTTATTTATGTTTGTCCCCCTGTAATCTGCTTTGGTAGTTAAAAGTGTGTTTGTGCTTCCTATCTGTCACATGGTTTACCATCAACTTTTTTTATTAACAGATCATCGTTTAAAAAAGAATCCAGCCAGCTGGAGGATGAGCCTTCTATACTTCCTCAACACTATCAAAATCTGGATCATCGCCAGCACTTTAAAGACCATAAGTTTTCTCCAATATCCTTCTCTCCAGACACAGAAAGTCCGCAGTTTGTGATGTCATATAACAAAACTGCTGAGAGGAGACCTGATGATCTAATTGAGATGACAACCTGCACAGCTAAACCTTCGTTGGACTTTGTGATTGATTCACGCAATTTGTCACATGATACAGCAATCAACCATGTTTCAAGAACTGACAATGGCACAATGGCCAATGATGATAATAATAATAACCCAAGCTCTGCTAACACGAGTTTGCAGAGTCCTGAGAGTGATTTTGCAGTTGATCAGAAGCAGCAAAGTCCATCATGGACACCTATTTCTGGAGGTATATCTGCAAATGAAAACCACAAGAACTCTGATATTCATTCAACACGCAGTACTGTAACGCCTCCTGATTATGCATTTCTTCGGGTATCTGACAGTGATGCACAGACACAACCAATCAAAGTACAGCCAATATTGAGGCAGCAACCTAAACTGCTCAACAAGAAAGAGACTGCAGCTAAAGGAGGCATCAATGTTGTAAACCACAGTTGCTCTCCAACTTCTGCTGCACATACCACTTCAAGTAGCAACATGCCTCACACTGACAAGAAAGTTGATGTCAATCCAACTTCTGCATCAGCAGCTATGAAGGAGGCAATGGATTTTGCTGAAGCTAGGTTAAAGGCTGCAAAAGCATTGTTAGAGGGAAAAGGTGACAGTTTCAAACTGCGGAAGAAACCAAGTCATCTTAGAAGCACAAGATCTACTGAAATTAAGTCTCCTATTTCTGTAGAGGTCGATACTTCCGAACAAAAACTACTGTTGCAAAAGTCATCGAAGGAAGAAAAGAACCCAGATGATTCTTTGTTTGACAAGCATAAAAAGTTAAGTGCAGTCAGATTAGATCAATTCGATGACAATGGGGAAAAGGTACTTCCATTGGAGAAGCCTCAGCACATGGCGCAACACTGCACTGGGTCCTCTCAAACTTCCAGTAAACTAGAGAAACTAGGCAACTGGAAGTCAGGTAATGACTTTTTTGAGCTAACCGGAGATGATCAGAAATGCAAAATTGATGAAGCTACAGAGGGTGGTGATAAATGCGAGCAAACAGATCCCATTACTAGTGTCATCAATGGTCAGAGGGAAACTGAATTCAATGCAGCAGACTCTGACTTGGACAGGTATGAAAAATTATGGGAGGTTAATGATGGCAGGAATGTGGGGGTGCAACATGTAAATCTGAGGGAGAACAAGACGGCTCCAGTGGAAAAAGATAGGGTATCTATGGTTTTAGAACCTTCTACAGAAAATGTGGCACACCAAAAGACTCATAATTCAATTGGTGAGGGCCTTGTAACACTGGAAAGTGCTATGGAAAGCCATGATACTGATAAATGTCTTGAGCTTCCTACTAGTGGAGTCTCCACAAAGCTGGATGTCTTCAAGGATGTGTCAGGTTCGTTACCAGAGGCTTGCTCATCAGTAAATGCCAGTGATCTTAGAGACCATGGTAATATTAGTCCAAATTTAAGTCCATTAGCAGGAACATCACTAGAGGACACAAACAGTAAACTGGCACCAGAAGTATCTTGCATTAGCGGGATGCAACACACTTCTCAGAGTAATGAAAAATTACAGGAATCCTCAGATGTATCTAAGGTTGCTATTTCCCAGGGAAGTAACATTAAATCATTGATTTTAGAAGAACTTAAAGAATCTGATGTATGCGATGCTTTCACGAGGGGGCCTAATAGAATTGAGCAGGAAGCTGAAACTTATGGAAGAGAAAAGTTCAGCTTTATTGATGGATCGCTCTTGCTGCCATCACACTTCCATAACAAAGGTGCCAAGATAAATTTAGTCTCTGAAAAAGTACAGAAAGTCGAAATTGAGAAGAAAGTTGGTCCATGTGCACCCCCTGAAGTAACAATTGAGGATCTGGACGCTGATTGTCCTAAAGATACGAATGATGGTATTCTACAAAATGATAACTTTGCAGAACCAGAAGAATCAAACATGCTGAATGTATTTGAGGTAGCTAGCAAGTTGATTAAAAGAGATCTGGATCAAGAAATGCATGGGTCACTAGGGCATGGTGAAGAGGAGAACATGGAAGAAGGAATGGATACATTTGTCTCTGATATTAATGGCAAAGAAGCAGATGAAGCCACATTAGAAAATAGTAAATGGACAAGTACTGAAGAAGGAACTGCTCGCTGTAACCAGGAGGACCAAAATTCATCTGAAAGCACCAACAGAGGAAAAAACGATGTAGATGCAAAGTGTGATACAACTTGTAATGAAGTTGGATCTGAATCCCGTTCAGGCGATGAAGTTGTCATCAAAGCTACAAGTGATAGCACTACCAGAACAATTATTAATTCAAAAGATGAGCTGGTTTTCTCTTCAGAAATGTATACTAGCACGCAGCACTCAATGCAGAAAGATGATACCACTGCTTCTCAGACATCATGGGATGCTCCTGGTCTTGAAGAAAATGGAGAGGTTTCCAACAGAGGAGAAAGAGAATTACCAACAGAAAGGTCTACATGTGAAGATCATAGGAAGGCAAGTATAATGGAAGAAAAAACACACTATAGCAAGGATATCAAAGGCAGAGCATGTACCATCTCCCTTGGAGATGACGCGTGGTGTAACTAAATCTGCTGAAGCTCTCACATCAATTCCTACTGGGACATGGAAAAAAGAGGTACATGTAGTTCAGAGGACCAAAGAGAGGGAGAGCATGACAACAGCAGATAGTGCATGTGAGAAGGACAAAGGATCTTCTCAAAGAGTACAAGAGAAAAAAGAAAACGAAAGGAGATTGGAGAAAGAAAGAGAACTTGCTGAAGAGAAGGAAAGAAGGAAATTGGAGAAAGAAAGAGAACTTGCCGAAGAGAAGGAAAGAAGGAAATTGGAGAAAGAAAAAGAGCTTGCCGAAGAGAAGGAAAGAAGGAAATTGGAGAAAGAAAGAGAACTTGCTGAAGAGAAGGAAAGAAGAAAATTGGAAGAGGCGGAAAGGGAGAGAGAGCGTAAAAAGGATAGACTTGCTGTTGAAAGAGCGACAAGAGAAGCACATGAGAGAGCATTTGCTGAGGCTCGTGAAAAGGCAGAAAAGATGGCTTTGGAAAGAATCAATGCAGCACGGCATCGGGCATCTGCAGAGGCCCGAGAGAAAGAAGAGAGAGCAAGTGTTGAAGCCGCTGCTGAAAGGGCTACTAGAGAAGCTAGGATCAAAGCAGAACGTGCGGCAGTTGAGAGAGCAACTGCTGAAGCTCGGGAGCGGGCAATAGAAAAGGCAAAGGCTGAGAAGGCTCTCGCAGAGGCAAGAGAACGGAGGGAACGATACAAATCCTCTTTCAGGGAGAGTTTTAAGTCCGCCAATCAGGTAGGTGTATTTCGTTGGTATGGTCCATTGTGTGATGCAGTTTGAAATTCAGACTACTATGCAACCTTGTTTCTTTTTGTTCCCCCTTTTAAAAGAAAACGCTGACTAGATATAAACCTGGGTTCTGGATGCAGGATATTCGACAGGAGTCACAATTTCAGAGGGCAACTTCTAGTAATTTCACTCGAAACCCAGATTCCGGCAACAGAGGTACCTACTATATACAAGGCTTCACTGTAAATCATGTTTTCTGAGGAAGCTTTGCATGCGTTTTGTAAAAATATATTTGGTTGTTACTAGTTACTAGTCTAATTTTCTGCTCTTTGATATCTGTTGACAGCAGTGGTTGAGGCTGAGTCCGCTTTAAGACATAAAGCAAGATTAGAGAGGCATCAACGCACAGCTGAGCGTGTGGTATAGCTGATACTCCTTTCTTGGTTTTATTTCATTTTTGCCTTATGTTTGTCAGTAGTTTGGTGACATGCACATTCCCTATTTTCAGACAAAAGCGCTTGCTGAGAAGAACATGGGGACCTGCTAGCTCAAAGAGAGCAAGCAGAGAAACATGTAAGACATTTACACACAGAGAACATTCTCACTGTATGTGCGTTTATTCATAATATTGGTGTTTATATATTTCAGAGGCTGTCTGAATTCCTGGATCCTGAGATCAAGAGATGGTCAAATGGGAAGGAAGGAAATTTGAGGGCCTTGCTATCCACATTGCAATACGTAAGCAGCTAAATTTCATGCATCTTTAAATCCGTAACATAGAACATGGAAAAGGTAATCATGTGTTGCTCTGTTTTCCCTGGCAGATTCTTGGTGCTGATAGTGGCTGGCAACCAGTGCCACTTACAGATCTCATTACAGCTGTTGCTGTGAAGAAAGCTTACAGGAAGGCAACCCTTTGTGTCCATCCAGATAAATTGCAGCAAAGGGGTGCAACAATCAGACAGAAATACATCTGTGAGAAGGTTTTTGATCTTCTTAAGGTATGCGCTCTGTTCACATTGAATGCTCTGGTCATTTGGAACTCCATTAGCAAACCCTTTCTGTTTCTGGTTGCATCTCCGGAGTGTCCTTTTCTTTCTCTTGCAAGGAGTAATTTGTTTTCAAATTGGTTTCTGTTTTTACAAACTTTGTGGGAACGTCCTAGATAATGATGCTAAGACAATTTCCTGCGCTTTGCATGAATGGTGTGCCCCTTGTGTCTCCCCCACACCGATCTGAAAAATGCACACACACATTCGCGGAGGCAATTTCAAATAACTTTTACAAATTATCAGACACTTGATGCACATTTTTGCCCTGCTGGAACTCATTCGAAAAATTGGCATTGCCTTCAAACCAACATTTTATTCTTTATCAGTGAAATGCTGCTGCAAAAACTTCATTTCTGGACACGCGTCTTTTCCCACTTTGCACTCTTATTTGTGTCATGTGATGATTCAATATCAGTAAATGAAGCAGGAAAAAGAGAAGGAGAAACTTTGCTCACCTGCTGCCACCTATTTTGCAGGATGCTTGGAATAAATTCACTTCCGAGGAGCGCTAGGGTGGGAAGCTAAAGCGGCCGCTTATTTTGAGGCAGGCGATTCATTATTAGTATTTATATAGCGACATCGTTAGTTTCTTGATTCAAAATTAATGTAAATATGCAGTTGTAGCCTTAGATATCCATGTTAGAAACAGCGCAAATGATGCTGGTTAGTATTACCTTATAACTCGGAATCAGTTAAGCGAAAAAGAGCTCCATTGCTCCCAAGTTAGCTCGTGCAAGTCTGCGAGTAGCAGCTGCGGCAGCAAGTCCCCAATGTTTTCACCTGCCCGACCGTGATGTCCGGTTCATCGTCGTTGTTGGCAATCTTTGTTGTCAGATTAGGTCGAGTTATGGATCGAAAATTGAAGCTTGTTGTTTCTATGGTTCACCCAATGCGTTGGTAGAATGGGGGTGTGTTTTGGGTGAAATTTGTTAGGTCGGATAGCCCACGATGACCAGATTAGATCCTGTTTAGTAGAGAGCTTTGGGACTACTGTGACACATTTGGTCTCAGGACGGAAATAGCCAGTTCTTCTAGCTCGATCGGTGAGAGTTCGAAAGCCTAGCAGCATTTCTAATGACGAGGCGCCACTGCGTGCTTGAGGGACGTCGGACGTGACAGACTGCTTGTGTGACTGAACTGACAAGGTTTGTCATGGCCGGACCTGGAAACCTGTCGATATGTTACCAGGATTGTGCGGGTGAGCATGTTGTGGCACACCTGGCACCTACTAGGAATCTAGGATAGCTACCTGGTTTGATTTGTTTCTCATTTTCGTTTTCCCTTCCGATCCGGTTGTTGAACTTGGAGTTCCCTTTTGTCTGTCCCCTTGTATGTACTTTGTACTGCTGCCTCCGTCCGAAAAAGATAAAATTCTAGTTCCATTTTTTTAATAAAAAACAAACTATTTAGAATTTAATCAAATTTATAAAAAAGATATATTTATGATATCAATGTTAAAATACTTTAACTATAATATGGCCCGGTAACAGTTCTTATTATCATGTTTTAGTGTGATGGTTGCTAGACTTAAAAGAATAAGGATTATGGGTTGAAGCTATAGACTTAAAAAGAATAAGAATTATGGGTTGAAATACCCTCTCCTCTCCCTTCCAAGAGAACTATTGTGGTGTTATCTATATTTGCGTCGTTTTTAGGCATAAAAGCCATTCGCTTTGAGTTGAGTGGCAATTAAGCAAAAGCATGCATACGTTTTCACTTGGAGTGGTAATTGAGTGAGTGTTAAGCCAAGTAACTGATGCATGATAAGTGGCGTTAGTTTATCATTAAGAGAACAAGAAAGATAAGAAGGAAAAGAGAGCAAAAACATGGTGCAAGGTGAGTTTGTGGTTTGTGCATATACACATATAAAAGATGTCTATTAATTTTCTATAATAATACCTTTAAGCTTCCGTGAATTAGTTTTTTATGCTAAAAATCAACAAAATGATATTATAAAATTATATTCTATGACGAATGAATCTCATGGTTCTACTTTGTTATTATAAATGTTGGTGTTTTTTCTAAATAAATTTGATTGAACTCAAGATGGCTTGAGTCGATACTTTTCAAAGTATTAGCAAGATCGTGACGATGCCAAGTCATTGATCACAAAACAATTATCTACGTTTCACATTACAAACATACTCCGTACTCATGAATCATGAGTTGACTCATCATCAAGAAAAATGCGTACAATTTAGTATTCTACGCCACAAACGGCTCGCTAGAGTAGATTCTGATCATTTCGCAGCGGCTGAGAGCTCAGCAGGATTTATAAGCCAACTGATAAGTTGAAACAGCTAATTTTTTTTAGAGAAAAATACTACTCTAATGGCTGATAAGCTAAAGCAAACAGGGTGGGTTTAGAAAAAAAAAAGATGAAATATCCACTAAATTATTTCTCCTGAATACAAATCTATATTTAGATTATATTTGTGCTGAGTCATTTCTTAACCTTTTAATCATAAATATCTAAATCTAAAGTGCGTTATCAGCATAAGATTGGCAAAAAAATCATTTAGAAATATATTACAATTGTAGATTTATTTAAGATAGTATATCTCTATAGATTTTGTGCCAAAGAAAAAAGTATATCTTGTTATGCATGAAATGAATGCGCTCCGGCTTCGCCTTCCGCCGAGCGTGTCATCGTCTCCGAGTCCGACTCAATTTCCAAACGCAGACGCAGCCATGGCCCTGGCGGCAGCCGATTTGTTGCCCTATATGTTCGTCACTTCGTCCTGGATCTGACCGCATCCATTTCGACTCTCTCTCATGCCCCCCACGCCGCCACGCTCACCTCGATCTTCTTCACCGGTTCGCGATGCTCGCCAAGCGCGCCGCCGCCATCTGCGTCTTGCTGGACCGCGACGACGGCGACCCCTCCGGCGCGGGGGCGGGATGGTGCAAGCGGCGGCGCCTCTGGAGCACGGCGGACTACGAGGCGACGCGGGCGCTCGGGGAGGGCGCCTTCGGCGCCGTCGTCGAGGCTCGTCACCGCGCCACGGGCCAGGCCGTCGCCGTGAAGGCACTCCGCGCGTTGGATACACCAGCTCCTGCAGAGGCCAAAGCTAGCGCGGACGCCGCCGCCGACGAGGCGCTGCGGGAGGCCGAGCTCCTCGCGGCCTGCCGTGGCCACCCGTCTCTCGTCGGCCTGCACGCGATCGCCATCAGCCCCGGCACGAGCGAGGTCGCGCTGGTGATGGAGTGCGTCGGGCCCAACCTCCACGACGTACTCAACGGCAGCCGCCACCGCGCCGGCCGCCCGTTCCCGGAGCCGCAAGTGCGGCGCATCATGCGGCAGCTCCTGGCCGGGGCCAAGCACATGCACGCGCGCCGGATCATGCACCGCGACATCAAGCCCGGGAACATCCTTGTCGGCGCCGGCGCCGGCGATGACCGCGAGCCCATCTCCGTCAAGATATGCGACCTCGGGCTCGCCGCCTCGATCACCGACGAGTCGCCGTACGAGGCAGCCGGCACGCGTCGGTACATGGCGCCGGAGATGCTACTTGGGAAGCCCGACTACGACGCCATGGTGGACATGTGGTCGCTTGGCTGCGTCATGGCGGAGCTCCTCAACGGGAAGCCGCTCTTCGACGGGGACAACGACAAGGAGGTGCTCCGCCGGATATTCAGCGTGCTCGGCGTGCCGGGGCAGCGGACGTGGCCGGCATTCAAGTCCCTCCCGCTCGCCGGCACGGTGGTCCTGCCGCCCGTCCGCCACCGCAACAGGCTGCGGCAGCTCTTGCCCAAGGAGCGCCTGTCCGCGGATGGATTCGACGTCCTGAAGCGTCTTCTCTCCTGCGACGCCGACAAGAGGCCGTCGGCGTCGGCCGCACTCCGAAGCCCGTGGTTCACCAATGACACCGATTCTACGGCTTCAGTTTCTGCTGTTGCTGCTGCAAAGATGGTTCAATGATCTGAAGCAGAAGATGGTGTAATGTACAGTATTTATTATAGTGTATCAGTTATGATGTGACGTGCATGCTTGTATGGTTAGGTTACTGAAACTTGTCCGCCCAGATTAAGTCATCTAAGGGTGTTTGTATTTTTATTGATTTACTTTAGAATTTAAGAACATTATTGTTCATTCTTCCAATGGTAAATCATCAAAAAAGTCCCCAAAAACAAATATGAATGAATATCTATGGACTTATTTTAAGACAAACGCGTATCATTTTATTAAATACCAGGAGCTCTCAAGTTAGTCCTATAGGATGCAGGTTAGGGTTCAGTATTAAGGTTGACAAGAATTCGGCGGTTTTAGAGTGATCACAAGAATAATGAGTTTTGCCTAGCAAACACTAAAGAGCAGTCGAAGCCTAATGAAGACCCAGGTTATAACTGGCACTAAAGGCATGCTCTATATCAACAGCAATCATAAATAGCCCTAGTTCATATCACGAATAATCCCTTGGACTAAGAACATTACTCATGCAACCTTAGTACATTATGGCAAACACTACGTGTACATGGAAGAGAACGGGAGATGGTGAAGACGCAATCTGATTATGTTCTAGGACAAAAAAAAAAAAAAAAAAAAAAGATATTAAAAATAATTGAAAATTAGGAATAGGAATAATTTAAGAGTATCACCATAAGACCTACTCAATTGAAAATAAACCATAAAATGTAGATGAAAAGAAGTGCTGCATACATGAGAACATGAAGAAAAAGAATGATAAGTAGTTTTTTTAGGATTAAACGAACTAGCGTATAGCCAACAAAATGGAGAGGAAAGAATTAGGTCCACAAAGCATCGTACCGCTGGCCCACCAAACCAGTTTTCCATGACTGTGAGCGGCCCGTACGCACGGCTGAGAGGGGTTGGGCCGCGTTGGTAAACAGAGGAATTCGATTTGATTGTCAGTTCCAAAAACATCATAGTTAAGTCAACCCTCTAGGGGACTAGGACCCAATGCTGGACCACAACCTCACACAACAAAACAACTGAACAATCGAAAAGCTTAACAGTCTAGCAATTTTCCCTAATTTTTTTGATTGCAGGTCCCGACTCCCCGCACACCCCTGGCTTCTTCAAAATGCCTTCCTTGCTGTCTGAAAAAACACGACTGCAACTGAGAGACTGACAACAGAATGAGAGGAACAACGATTTGGATATCTTAAAAAGTTATCTGCTACCTGAAACGTTTGCCAAGAACTTATTCTGAAAGAGGCTTCCGGGCAAGAAAGAAGTACATTGGGGTGAAGATCTCCTTCCTGTAGTTATTTATATAACAGAAAGTAAACAATCGGAAAGATATGAAAATGTATAGTACTGGTGATTCTGCTTTCTAGTTCAGAAAAAACAGACTTACTTCCCACCCTCTACAAGACCTTCTGCGGCCTTCTCTAGGAAATTGGAGACCCTCTCACTGCCTTGTGGGGCAAGACCAATGTATTCCAATGCCTTGACCTGAAAAAATATCAAGAGACTCAAATGCCCATTCAAAAAAGCTTTTAATGTCAGCTGTCCTCCAAACATAGAGAATGATAATCTATTTGATCGTTCAGAACAAATCAGATAGTACCAGTAACAAATGAAGTATCCAAAAATTAAATGAACTATTTATTGGCCTCACCATAGTGCGGGTAATCATGCGTCCCACAGACGTCAAACGGAAGCTACTCAAGGAAAATCTGCTCGAATCCAAGGGCAAGTACCAGGGCAAGGGGGAATCCTCAGCTAGATCCTTATCCCAAACAACCTGCATGAAGAAAACGACTTAAACACCTACACAGGTAAGCTATGAAACAACAGTATAACAATCAGAAAGAAAAAAACAGTAGTATAGTGCTTTGTCAATGGTGTATTTACCCTATTTGATTTAATTTTTTTTTTTTTTTTTTGAAATGGCCGGGAGTTCGGCCTGGCATATATTCTAAACAACATGATCATAAAAAGGTGAAACATAGTCTATCTTACCTCAAAACCGGCATCTTTGACTGCCTGAAGACACTGCCTAGTGCTTCTGATATCTGGCAGGCCATTGCCAAGCTCAATTTCATCCTTAATCCTTTTATGGGTAGTGTTGTTTGGATCATAGTGATCAGTAATGCACCACTCATATACAGCGAAACACTGGCCAGGCTTCAAAACACGGTATATCTCCTTATAGCAGCCAACCTTTGCAACAAAAATACTAATTTAGTTTTCCATTAGAAAAAAGTAATCAAGATTGATGAAAAATCTTACTATAAAAATGAACATTTGATTAGCAATTTAAATCTTATTACTGGATCAGGTGCATGACATGTCGCCTCAATTGCATAAACAGCATCAAAAGTGTTATCATCAAACGGCATTTTCATGAAGTCCGCCTGCATTACAGAGAAATATGAGCATTGTCCTTTAGCTTAACTGTATCAAATAACTCCAGCAACAGGCAAACTTCTGTTCAAAAAGAACAGCATCTTCACTTATATAGATGTACATGGAAAAATATGGACAGTTTTCTAAACTCCATCTAAAAGCATCAACCATGCAACTTCCATACAAATGCATAGAACTGTTAGCATAATAAGATTTGCAGTTTTGCAGAAAAAAGGTCACTAATTACTTAATTATTTTCAACAGCAAAGCAATTGCAAAAAGGATACATACAAGAGTAGCAAACAAAAAGAGTAGCAAACACATACAAGAGCTAAAACCAAGAAAGCAATGTGGCCTAGTCGATAGGCCAACTATACCTTGACAAAATCGCAGGTTCCACTAACTCCTGCCAACCGATTGAGCTCCTGAACATCAAAGTGTCGTTTTAGCATAAGAGCAACATGATAACTAGTGCATCAATGAAAGGTGGTAGTTTAAAAATGTGGTTTCAAATAACCTTTCCCCTGGTTATCTGGTATTCATTGTTATTCAATCCAGTAACTGAAGTTGAGCTGCATTGCATGATTCAGTTAGCCGTGGGGCTTTAACAGAAAATGAATCAATACTGAAATGAAAGAAGGCAGTGCTCTAAATAAACAAAGAGTGAAAGTGCCATCCCTCCAAAGCAAATTGACCACAAGTGCCAAGTGCGAACTTTTAACTGATAAAGATTAATCAACTCAATATATTAGTCAGTTTGTTAAAAGGCTATAGCCAAGGACATCACAATTCATCAGCATTAAAGAACTTTAACTTGAGAATCAGACCTAAATCTTGCAATTTCTCTCAGCGGTCCACCTATTCCGCAGCCCACATCCAAAACCTACAGTTAAGAAAAGGAAAGCACACATCCTCTAGTCATGCAAGAGCAGAAAAAAACAATTCACAGACAGATTTCAATAGGAGAACTGACCTTCATTCCTGGTTTCAACCCAAGCTGCAGGGCAAGAAAATGCTCATGACGCTTGATGCTTTCACGTAAGGATTCTCCATTCCATCTAACATAATAAGCATAGTTCAATTACCATGGACCAGTGGCAAGCATAACCTATGTTACCTTTTTTAGAGTAGGCACTAAAACACATTCATTTTGACAAATTAAAGACCAACAATATATTTTTTCTACAAGGGAAGCGGAATTTTCTAAGTAGAAAAGGAGAGGTTCTGTAAGGACTTCTCACCTGTGAGCAAAGTGGAAGGATTCACCCCAACCATACTCATAGAAGCTAGTGGCAAGATCATAATATTTGTTAACCTAATAAATCAGAAAAAAAAATCAGCTGGTCATATTTATCTTATCTCCAGTATAGAAAATGTTATGAAATAAATAGCCTCTCATATTCTCACTCCAATGCTGTTATCATTCATCTTAAGGTCATGCAGAATAAATAAAAACAGTTTCAGCACCATGGATCTGTTTTTTTTATCTGAAGCACCATGGATCTTCTGCCGATACTTCACATTATTTATAGAATAACATCAATCCTCAAGGGAATTTAGTTGAGCAGAATTGCAATTGAAAGCTGGCAAACCTATAGTTAACAGTTTAACTACCAAGCTGCAGTACAACTAGAATAAAGGGCATCAAATTTTATTTTTTTTAAAAAACAAAAGGCCACTTTGAAAGGTCCTATTACCATATCAGTGTAGTTGGACTTTCTTGCTTCCTCCTTCCCTCCATAATATCCATGATATTTCTCATACCTTGCAAAAGAATTTTTTAAAATAAAATCAGAGTGAAATAAACATGACTCCTGGATGGATATTTCTTCAGAAGGGAATGAACATGATTCCCGATGCTCCTTAGTGGTATCTACTGCATGAAAGGACAGGTTGACAACTTAAATTGACATGTGGAGATCTTAGTTAAGCTAACACTGTGCCAGAAGAAAGGCTAAGATAACAATGTTGCACTCTGCAGTACAGTCCTATATGAATGAAACGGAGACAGTTTGCATGACCAGTACTAGTAGGAGAAAGATAGTGACATACTGGTCATACAACCTCACATGCACATTTATTAGTCCAACCACTAAACATGAGAAAATGTAACAAGCCCGTACACCGTACAGGTCAAGGGCAACATAGACATCAAGTACTACGAGTGGTTGGTGAGCTGTGACACAAAGCACACGGTTCTTGATTCAGAAAGCCCACATCTAAAAAATAAATGAAAATTATCTAAGAAAACTATCCTACAAAACACAGAATCTGAAGGATTCAGTTATCCCATATTAGACATACAAAGACAATGGCGCAAGCGAACTAGTACAGCACTGAAACTGAACCACTGAGGCTTGGAAATCTAAGTCCAGAGAACACAGGAGCAGCTGCAATTATATATGGCGTGAAGTACAGTCAACTCCTCGGGTTCGTTTACTCCCAAACATCATCGGGAGCTTCACAATATCCAGAGAACAAACATCGTGGGGCTGGCGGCCACAAAGGGCTGTGGCTGTGAGTGATGAGATTCAGATACATACTCATCGACTGCCGATTTGATTTCCTCCTTGTTGATCTTCCCTCCGAGGCCAGATGCAAGATCCAGGGCTCCGGACTTCGACATCGTGGACTCCGCCGCCGCGATGGATCAAATCAGGGGGGCAGACCTAGTAAACACACAGGTGTATACAGTACACATGTAGTACACCCCAATCAATTTGTGAAAAATAAAAATAAAAATGGAAGTTAGTAGGCATGCATACACTTGTAATAATTAGATCAGATCCAAAAATGCAGATAGCCAAGCAGTTTAAATTAGGGACCGGGTACAGCAGGAAGGAAGAGAAGCGGACAAGCGGTGCGCATACCTGAGCGTGCTCGTCGCCGGCGGTCGCGTTGCTGTTGTCGCACGCGCGCGAGAAAGAGCGCACGCGGGGTGAACGGGGTATGCAAAGAGTGAAGCAGGGGCTCTTAGTTTTAAGGGCGAGCCTCTTTTTACAGGGCCTCCTCGTCCATGGGGTGTTTTTTTTTTCTTTTTTCTGTTTAGCAAAAAAGTAATATTTTAATAGAAAAGGTCTAAACTAATTACTCTTTCCATCCTATAAAACATGTAATTCTTATTTTTCGAGACCACACTAATAAAAATGTAAAATTATAGATGTGCCCTACTGTCATCCTCTCAATATACTTGTAGGAACTCAAAAGCGATAAACTCATAAGGAATGTTTATCTGTGGTGGAGCAATACCAGCCACATAAGTACATTTAAATATTGGTCCATCTAGAATATTTATTAAAAATATATTAGGATTATAAGTTTTTTGAGACAAGATTTCAACGCTAAAATTACATGTCTTTTAGGATGGAGGGAGTAATTTTAAAAATAGCCACTTTAATTGTGACAGACATTGTGGCGCAACTCACCACTTAATCAGATTGACAACAAACTATCAGCGCTCAGCAAAGCCGAGAAAGTCGAGTAATAAGAAGCAAGGGGGCTGGCAAAGACCATTGGAAGGTGAGTTGCTGTTAAACGTTGATGCCAGCTATAAGCCTGAAGCAAGCAAGGGAAGTTCAGGTGCGATTATAAGAGACCATACAGGGGCGTTTTTAGGTGCAAGGGTGAACTACTTCGACCATATGGTGGACGCTGCTACTGCAGAAGTCAGTGCTCTTCGCGATGGTCTGCAGCTGGCACAAATGATGGGATGCAACCGAATCAGGATACAATCAGATTGTTCAGAAGTAGTTGAAACAATGAGACAAGGAGGCTTTTCAGCAACAATCGGTGCTCCAATTTATGAAGAATGTAACATGCTCTGGTTAGATTTTGTTTCAATTTCTATCGAACATTGTAATCGTGAAGCAAATGTTGTTGCTCATGAATTAGCCAGAGTAGCTATGCAGAGTCAGTTAAATTGTAATTGGGTCGATGAACCCCCTAGTTTCATTCTAGGAGCCTTGGTGAACGATGTATCAATGATTCAAGATCAATAAAGTGCGCCAAATGGCTTCCCTCAAAAAAAAAAATGGTCACAAAATTTGTACAGCCATTAGGTGGTGGAACAAGAATCAAGAACTGTGGTATGCATCTTAAGCAGGGTATAAACTAAGCAACGCCCTTCTCGTTCTAAATATTCTCCTCCAGTTTATAAGCACCTTCACAGCAAATATAATAATAAATCATCTAGATAACCTAGAGTGAGCTCAAAGCACACAGCTTCGCCACCACCTTCTCGAACACAAATTCGAAGCATCAATTTTTCCTCTACTGGGAGTTGGGACAGCAGCCGGAAGAAGAGCAGCCGGACACGCCGATAGAACGATTCAGTTCTTATTTCCGCTAGTCCAAGCAGTAACTTCACCACTGAAAAAATCAATTGTTGGTCCATCCAAAATATCGACAGCAAGGTGTCGCATACTTGCCATTGCTACACAAGAAGAGGAAGCCATCGAAGACTAGAAACTGAGAACCAAAATTTTACAGAAGTGAGAAGCTGTTTGCCCTTAAGCATAGCACATCTATATACATCAAAAGATGTGTCTTGTGCTAGAGATCTCAGCAAAAGACTCGTGTTTCTTAAAACACAGTTTGGGGATATTTGATCCACGCCCTGAAGCATAGTACATCTATATACCGCAAAAGACTTGTTCCAGAGTCATGTGCTGAAAAGCAGAATATATATTAAAAGTAAGAGGCGAATAAAAACACTTGCATAGATAAACTGGGCGTGAGAGAAAGATGTGTGCGAGTTATACCTTAGTCGCTGTCATGTTGCTTTGGCCGTAGCTTCTTAGTTTTAGGGTAAATCAAAGGATCATCAGTATTGTCCTCTTGCGTAGCCTATTTGACAATTAAGATTAAGAATAGAAAAGTGTGAATAATACTTTTAATTAATGTAATATAATTTTTTTGTATGTGCACAAATTTTAGGTGGTATACACCTGGCTGTTGCTAGCACTTTCTTCATATTCTCTTTTGTCTGATGTAATATTGCCAAACATGCTGCAGTATAAATTAATGACAAGTTAATAGGCTATTGAACTTTAATTGAGAAAAAATATGTAGAGAAACAGAGAACTCAAATTTCTGAAATGATATGACTAGGCGTTTTGAATGTATACCTCGGTGGATCAAGGTCCATGGTCTGTGTTTGTCCAATGCCCTGTACTTGTATTGTTAATATGTTAAAATTGTTTGTTTAGAAGTACTGTGAGTAATGTTTTAGACTTTTACCTGGCCTTGAATATTTTTCGATGTGATGGGAAGTAGCAGCGGTAAATCTTCATGTTCTGCAAACACAGTTGAGTTGGATGCAACTGTTGAAGATTGGTATATTTGAGATGTAGCTGGGACTGGCTGCTTTCCAAATCTCTCCTTGATGAGAACAACTTCGAATGAAGGCTCAAGTGCATTTATGCTTTTGGATAGAACCTTAACTATAAAGGTAAATTTGTGACCTATCAATGATGTGAGCTCTGGAGGAGTCTGTGTGATGTCATATAGCTTTCGGAGACTGTGTGCGCTTTTACCAATGAGTTCTGTTCCTCGTTTTTCAAAGATCATGAACTCAAGAGTATATGTTCCATCAGTAACCATAAATGGTATCTTGTATCTGAAAGCAATCAAGAAGAATAAAATAGAGGATGTTAGTGATTGTTATTATGTATTTAGTATATACTTCTGTTTATAATGGAAAAATAGAATTATCTTACTTCCAATCAAACTGGGTGTTTGTGCAACCTTCTTTAATGCATTTAAAGTTGTTATCTTCAAGTCTGATAGTATGATTGTCAATTCTGCATGCTCGGTAGCACCATGTTTTCTTGTCTGTGATTGCAGTAATGGTAACAGACATTCATATTTTTTGTCCTGCATGAACTCACAATTTGTATATATAATTAATTGCACACAAATCTTTTATTATAGGAGTGTAAGTTTTTTTTCTATTTGACTGTAGGTAAATAATAAAATTACCTTCTCAGTAAAAGGATCTATATCCTTTAGTTGTAGCAATGTCTTTTGCTCGAAGCTCCGATCGTTATCATCTTCACTTGGAAGATATAGTTGCTGAATTGGCTGAGATACAAGTGGAAGACTGAAATTTGTAGAGTCATGGTAGGTATTTAAATTAGAAGCTTATATGTAGGGTACAACATATATAGAATTTATAGATAGATTAATATCTTTCTTTACCTTTTCTGGAAAGCTTTGATTTCAGGGATATCATTGTGGTTGATATACCAACGACATGCTGACGTGCCACTTAAAAAACCTTGGTCTCCCTTGTAGATTTTCATTAGAGTGCCGACAAATATTGCTATTACATGACTTTGTTGTCCAACTTGTATTACTGTTTGTCCATCAAATTCTAGTGCTCTTTTTCCACCAAGTGATAGATCGATTGTGTTTCCGCTGTAGCAAAAAGAAAGTATAAGTAAAAACTTTTGTAGTAAGGAAATTTTCAATGAAATGTGATTTTGCTCTAAACAATTTAAGCTGTGCTGTGGTTGCAGTGTTGTAGCATGTAGCCTGTTGCTTGAAAGCTGCAAATGTAATTTGTACAGTAACTAAAGTGAAAAGAGAACAGGTGTAGCCGATAAAAGCAGGCAGATAGAATAGGTGTACCGATCAGGCTTGTATTAATTTGATTCATATTCTAGAGATCCAAAATACCTGAGGTCCTGAGTTTTATCAGTCTCCTCATCATTAAATCTCCTGAAGTTGAGTAAACATTTGCTGGATTTGACACAAAGAACAATTTTTCCAATAACATCTACAATATGAAGTATTATCTTCTGAAGAAATGTAGTATGAAATAATTAGTTTATATTGTGAGGAAAAGTAGCGTACCTAGAAATTTTTCGGTCTTCTTTAGGTACTGAGGCAGGCTAGTAAAAGGAGTGAGTGAGAATGTGTATTTTGGAAAGCTGTCTGGCTGATCATTTGCCATGGCAATTATTGTTCTCTTGTTTAGTTTGATCATGTAGGGGTGCTCCACAACCTTGAATGTTGGTTTGGCTTTCTCTACTGTTATCTTCGCCATGTAGACAATCTTGCCTTCTTCTAGATGAGGTTTGCAAACAGGAATTGCATCAGGTGGAATCTCAGCATAAATTGCATTGGCCTGTGGTAGTGAGGAGAAAAAAATATTAGAATCAATATATTAGTTCTGGGATAGATATAATATATGTTTATACTGCAGATTTGAAGATACCTTTTCATCAATTAGAACAAGGTCAAGATGCTTGATAGGATTTTGTTCATTGGGGCCTGTGTATTCCCATATTCTTGATATCCGCATGCATATCACATAGTCTAGCGCTTTTGGCCGCAGTCCGAGAGTAGAACTGGTTTTTCCTTGCATCCGCAATATGAAATAATGAAGAATTGTAAAATCAAACAACGTCTAATACCTTTTTAGTACAATCTGAAGTAAAGAGGAATTGCAAAATCAAACCATCTCTATTACTTATTTATATACAATATTTTTAGTTGTTGTTCCACATGTGCCATCTTCATTTTCAATCAGTATTTTTATGCCATTTTTGTGTGTAACTCTTGATATTGCAATATAGAGCTGACCATGTGAAAATACTGGTTTTTTAAGATATATTCCTACCTTTGATAGAGTTTGCCCTTGGCTTTTGTTTATTGTCATGCTATAGCAAACTTTTATAGGAAATTGTCTTCGACACAATGTAAATGGCCAGCGATTTCCACGTGTAGTCAAATTTATTCTAGGTATATATGTCTTCTCTTCTATATGACTACCTGTTATTATAAGAGCTTCAATAATATTATCTGCTAAATTAGTTACTATTAGCCTTGTTCCGTTGCAAAGGCCTAAGCTCTGATTTAGGTTTCTTAACAGCATTATTGGTGTTCCATTCTTAAGCTTCAATCTATGTGAAGGAAAATTATTTGCATTTAAGGTATTCAGATATTCCACAGGATACAATACATTTGCATCATTACATATATCCATGCAATCTGATATTGTGTCAAGCACTAAAATATTCTCTCTCTCTATTAGGTACTAAGCTTAGTATATAATCATTTACCTGGTCGACTATATCGTTTGTTGTTGATAGAATAGCTCTTTGTTTTAGGTAGTCTGAATCATTGTATTTTGTTTTGAAATCTGGGAATGTAAAATTAACTAATGCTTCTATTTTACTTTCTGTTCTGTACAGTAGTAAATCTTTTGGTATTTCAACTATGGAAGTATCACGGTCTATGTCTTCGTAGTCGGTATCACTATTTTCAGTACAGCCATATCCAATTTGTAGAATCCAATTATTAAAACTCTCTAATTCTTTGTATTCTGCGCTGCTAGATTTTACTCTGTGTAGACGCATATTCTCATGTAGCTTTAACTTTTTGACATGATTCCAAAGATAAGATCTAAATATCGAAGCATTTATAGTTTATGTTTTTGAAGCATTTTCAATAACTGGAAGTATCTGCTTGGGATCTCCACCTAGGACAACGACTTTTCCTCCAAATGGTTTTTCACAGGCTTCATTATCTATCTCAGAAACTATATCCTTTAGTGATCTATCTAGTGCCTCAAAGCATTGTCGATTTGTCATTATTGCTTCATCCCATATAATTAAGTTAGTTTGTTGAAGTAGTTCAGCTAGTTTTGATCCTCTTTTTATGTCACATATTGATAATTCATCGATATCTATAGGAATTTTAAACCTTGAGTGAGCTGTTCGTCCATTTGAAGTAACAATGAGGCTACACCTGATGATGCAACTGTTAGTACTATCTTGTGTTGCGCTCTTAAGTATAACACAATTTTTTCCATAAAAATGTTTTTCCAGTTCCTCCATGACCAGATATGAAGAACAAATTTGGTTTATTGTATAGCACACTATCTATTATCTCATGGAAAGCATATTTTTGGTCATTATTTAACTAAAGATACATTTTATTGGCTTGTTCTTCTAGATGATCTATGTTGTAGGTTAATTCCTCTTCTATAAGACGATTTTTTTGTCTAAAGAATATTGGACAGATCTTTGGGGTAAGTTATACTTATTTATGCTTGTTCCATTATTATTGAATATTTCTTCAAGTTCTATGAGCAGCAGATCTTGTAGTTCGATTTCAGTGGGAGAATATGCTATTGGATAGTGTTTAATAATTAGTCGTCGCTCAAGATCATCAGTCATTTTTGTCCAATTTTGTTCATAGAATTTTCTTTCGTCTTGCAAGTTACAAAACAAAAGCATAGTTACAAATAGATATCTTAATTGTGAGCTTGTTGCCCAATTTGCAGCTTCGTTGAAAGCCTTGTACCATTCATTGTCATGGCTTAGTAAACCTCGGGCTGCGCAGGCTTCTTTAAAAGTTTGATATATAGTGCCATTGTATGTTCTAATATCTTCATAACTTGTTGCTCCTTTAACTATCATCAGTAGCATACGTAGATAGAACCTTTCACCTTCTGTTGGTCTTGCATAATATAAGCGCTCTATCTTGAAACCATGTTCTCTCTTAACCCATTTTCTATTTTGTTC
This sequence comes from Chrysopogon serrulatus, assembly GCA_015844335.1. NCBI lineage: Eukaryota > Viridiplantae > Streptophyta > Magnoliopsida > Poales > Poaceae > Chrysopogon > Chrysopogon serrulatus. The sequence goes on along the minus strand of JADLZL010006174.1, from coordinate 31,058 downwards.
GTCCCACCTCCATTTTTTAGGAAATTCACAATATGTAAGTTCTCTAGCTTCTTTGTTATTTTTGTTAGTTTCAAACCATTGTGTAAGCATTGTTTTTTGATTTTTGGATCCGCAACAATAGCCTTTAGCTTTGTATTTTTTGTAATCTTACTTTGTATTCATAAAAGGTAGGTGAACCGAAAGTCTTTCAACTGGTGGCTAATGATAATGTATATCAAATCCAAGTAATCTCCAAATTGCATCTTGCTCACATATATATCGCAATCTAAATATTCTTTTATTTCATCTATATCTTTTGTTTCTTCATTTATTGGGGGCGTCTTCACCATTTTTGATACGCTGAAATATTGCTTTTGCTCGTCTGGTCCTTTATTTACATATTTGCAAAGGTATTTTAGTAGTTTACTTTGGTTTACATATTCTACATTGATATGTGTTTGATATTTTTTTAGAAGTTGCATGTTATGCGGGACTACCCATCTATTATCTAGGTTATGATTATCTCTGCGTATGTAGATTTTGGTATCTCTACGTCGATATTGTGTGAAACCGTTATTTTTAAAATTAGTCTCGTCTTGGAACTCCTTTGGGAAAAACTTAGAACATCTACCTTTTTTCATACATGGGCAATTTTCATTTAATATTCCACAAGGACCATGCATCATATGTTCTGATATAAGAATATATCCTAAAGGATCTAGCCGTGGGTGCGGAATCTCAGCAGATATCCATCTGTCTATTATCTCAGGAGTTATGTCATTTCCATTTTTGTCTAGCCAAACTAAAATATGGACGTGTGGTAAGCCTCTCTTTTGAAATTCTACAGTATAGGAGAGCTGATGTTGGCCCAAAGATTTTACCTATCTGAATATCTTTGAGCAATTGTTCTAGTTTCATATGGAATACACGTACTATAATATCAGGTCTATCATTTGGTTGTTCACCTTCTAATATAGCTAGACTGATTTTAGACCATTTTGGATTGCATGTAAATGTTATAAATAAGTCATGTGGTCCATATACACGACATATAGCAATACCATCATGGTAATTTTGTAATATGTAACGTCTTGAGCCAACATGGCTAGATGATAATATAACTCTTTTACCAACCTGATTTCCTTCATCTAATCCTTTTTCTATAGCATCAAATATTCCTTGAAGGTAGTCAGCTCTTAGTTTATCCTGATTTTTAGCAATATACATAAGTCTATCTTCATCTTCCATTGCACGTGCATCTACAATAGCTTGCTTTGATAATCTACCATAACATAAGTATGGATTTGCCTGGTTTGGACGGAAATGCATATGGTACTTATAGTACTCGTGCATTGTTACTGTGTCTCTTTTTCTTTTATTGTTCGATGTACTATTATTTATACAATATGGTATACCTAGCTGGAATCCTCTTTCGCCATAAGGAAATAATAATGGATATTGCAAAGCCATATAGGCTGGGTGCAATATTGATATGCGTTGCAACCCTTTTTGTTTACTACTCTCTATAATATCTCGCTTATATTGCTCTAGATTTAGATCACCAACTATAAGTATTGCTAAATCTTCACAATGTGGCATTTCATATTGTACTTTGTCTCCCTTGTTTGCTCCTATGATACGTATGCTAATGTCAATGCCATTATGTTCTTCAAGAAGATCTCGGGCATGGCGAAATATTTGAACTAACGGATTGTTACTGTCTAGCATTTCTTTAAGTTTCATAACTATTGTTGGATCTAAATCGTTTTCTTCATGTTCTTCTTTCTGTAAGGCATGGATTCTATTTTGGATTTCATCTTTTGTATCAAAAATATATAGCTCTGCAAATTTTGGAGTATTATTTGGCGGTGGTAATAAGGACCCTATACGATGATGTATTTTGGCCATTAATACGAAATACATATGGACCTTCACCTTTGTTGATATCTTTATCAATATTGCCACCCATTGATGTAAATGCAAATAAACTGTTGTACTGCCTTATCTTTGGTAAGAAATGTTTTGACAAAGGCTCATGTTTGTTATTTATTAGTCTAAATAAGAATTCAGGTGGATCTTTGAAAGGTGGTATTTTGATTTGTCCATGTTTACAACAGGTTGGAGTATATGACTTCTTTATTTTTTCTTGAGTTGGTAATGTTTCTTTCAAAAAACCCGAGAAGCTTGCATTGCAAAGTACTTACAACTATATTCTGGTACTCCTAAGTATGATCTTTCTTGATAACTTTCTTTTAGATGATGGATATAATCTGTTGGAAATGAAACCATTCCTTCATTTGATGATAGATAAGCATGAGCAATATCAATGTTTAAATATGGGCGTTTTGTCTCATATTTTTCACTTTCATTATTATTTCTTTTTCTTTTATTTTTGGTCTCTAATGTTTTTTGCACTCTGTTAATTCTTCTTTTTTTTGGGTCTGCTTGGATATTGTCACCTACTATAGTAACATGCTTTCTTTTTCTGTATACCATGGTTATATATATATATATATATATATATATATATATATATATATATATATATATATATATATATATATATATATATATATATATATATTGTCGGTGCTAGAACCGGTGGCCCTAGCACCAACGAGTGAATTTGTGGTGCGTGCTCCCAACTCCGGATGGTGTGCAAGATGGACACAAGGATTTATACCGGTTCGGGCAAGAGAAGGCCCTACGCCCAAAGTGGGGGTGAGGAGTTCTTGTATTATCTTGCACCGAGGTGCTCGTAGGTAGGGTGGGTGTACAAGCAATAAGAGAGGGACGGGGTCCCAAGTCTCGTGGGTGATTGAGCGGTGCCAATATCGGGCTTTCGTGTGTGCCTATCGTCTACGGGCCCTTGCCTTCCCCTTTATAGCCGCAAGGGGAAGGTAGGGCCTTTACAAGAGGTGAGCGTGCTCGTGGCTGGGTCATGGGCTTCCGTCCTCCCTCATCCGAGGCTCCAGAGTGGGGCGCGGTGTCCGGACCGTGACGAGGCAAGGCGACGTCGCCTTCGCCCCCGTTGTCCGTAATGACGGACGTCCCCGTTGGAGTTGGTGGAGTGCGATGGAGGGGTGCCGAGCCCCTCGTAGCTTTGACCCGCCTGAGTCCGAGGCTCGGGGGCCTCGGAGCTTGTCGCCGCACGAGGAGTGGGTGGAACAGCCGCGGACGATCGCCGGCGCAGATGGTTGCCCATCCGTGCTCGGGGCTCACGGGGTGGGCCGTTGGTTGATCGAATGGGCGTCCAGTCCACTCCCGCACGGGGTGACGCTTCGGGCCGGGCGTGGGCCTTGGCGTGGTGGACGGTGTCCCGGAGTTCCGGCGATGGGACCTGGCAGAGGGGTTAGGCAAAGACAAGGCCCCCACTGCGGGCGGGCGTGGCCTCCATCGTGGAGACTGCGTCAGCATGATCGCCGGCGTGGGCCGTGACGGGGCAATGCCCATCCCCTGTCAGAGCATGGAGCGCCCCTGACACGGGCTGTGGACAGGCGGAGGTGGATATGCGTCAAATCGGTGGTACGGTCTCTGACTGGCGGTGCGTCCCCTGGCCCGAGGCCCGGTTGCCGTGGGCTCGGGCGAGACGGAAGCTGGAGGCTTGGTCCCGAGGCCCCGCCGTTGAGGGCTCGGGCGGGGCGGAGAATGGAAGCTCATCCGAGGCCCCGGTGTTGGGGGCTCGGACGAGGCGGAGAATTAGCTCTCGCCCGAGCCCTTAGCAGGGGTGGGCTCGGATGGGCCAGAGGAGGTACACCTCCTGCCGTGCGCCGAGCCGCGCCCGGTAGAGTAGTGGGAGGCCTGTTGGGCCAAGGTTTGTGTTTGTTGGGCTTTCCTTAGGGGGCCCTTATTTTGGTCCCCGACAAGAGCCCCCCCGAGCCTCTCGAAGGAGTGGGTGCACTCGTTCGAGGCCGAGGTCATAAGGCCCCGGCCGCTAGTGACACTCTCCGCAGGTGCGCGCGAAGCGCACCCGGGCGGGTGTAGCCCCCCGAGGCCTCGGAGGAGTGAGGGCACTCGTCCGAGGGCTTGTGCGTGTTTTGGCGGACAAACGGTCCGGCCGCCGAGCCCCCCGGCCCGTCGGCTCGTCCCGGGGTTCGGCCAGGTTTCGGGGACGTTTTCCCGAATTGGTTCGCTGGGGAAGCCCCCGAGCCCTCGTAGTGACGAGGGGGACCCAATTGGTACTCACCGCCGGGCTTTTTTACATACCTCGCCTTCCTTCCGCAGGGAGGAGGGTGGACTTCGTCGTGCTATCGCCGACGAGTGTCAAACACGACTAGATCCGGGCGAGCTATTAACGGGAGGATCCAAGTGAACCGCCTGTGCCCCCGCTCGCTAGGGGTTGGGCCGGGCCCGAGGCGCGGTTCATAAGAGCCTGCACGGTGTGCCTGAGGCGGGGCTCGGGTCCCGTCCGCCGGGTCCCGAGGGCTCGGTGCTCTCCCACGCGGGATCCCCCTACTCTGCTGCCATGCCGGCCTTGATGTTTAAGGACGGCCCAGAAGCCAAGGCCAAAGGCCGTATGAGGCCGTCCGAGCTGCCCCCGACTCTGCCCCTGAGGTGGTCGCCGAACCCTTAGATGGGCCAGCCCGCGAACCTCTAGACCGTAAATGGGTCGCCCGCCTGGCCCTTTGTGGAGAAGGAACCCCTGTTTTGCCCCCCTCGTGGGGGCGTGGCGCGCCTTTTCAGGCGGCCAGCGCGGGATGTGGAGGCCGCTGGCTGAAGGGTGGCGGGCCCCACTTTCCCCATCGTGGCGCTTGACGTGCGCGTGTGTTCGTGGGTCCCACGGGGATGCGACGTGTGGCGCTGCGCTTCCGCTGCCACGCCAAGGGTGGCGAGGCCCCCGCTTCGTGGCCCGGATCTCTGCTGCGGAGGCGTACTCGTGTGGACGCGTGTGTGGTGCGCCGAGCCCGTGTGGCCGCGGCCGCTGCGGCGCGCGGCGCCCTCGTGCCGTGCGTGGTGTGTATCGATTACGGCGACGGAGGCCGATACGCAATTAATGCAAAAAGGGGGAGCGCGTCGGGTATAAATACCGCGCGGCGGCCGTTGGCCCTCCCTTCCCACGCCTGCTTTACTTTTGCCCTTGCCTTTTCCGCCGCCGAGAGAAAGAACTTGAGCTCGCGGGAGAAGAGGGAGAGAGAGAGAAGCCTCCCACGCCGTCTTCCCCAATTTTATCCCCACTTCTTCCTTGATGGCGCCCAAGGCCGATGTCGCCGGAGTGGCGGAGGGGAGTCGTGCTCGGTGACGGAGCCGAGTTGGCGACGCCAGGCGAGAAGGGGCCCTCGCGTGTCCGGTCCGACATCGCGGCCGGAGTGGATCGTGGCCGCCGACCACCAGCACCCGCGCCCCTCCGTCGGGGTACGCCGTGAGCTTCACGGCGTTCCACGAGCGCTGGTTCGGGATGCCGTGGGGCACTTCCTCCGCGCGCTCCTAGAGCACTACGGCCTGGAGCTCCACAATCTCGCCCCCAAATGCATCTCCCATGCCGCGGTCTTCGTGGCGCTGTGCGAGGGCTACCTTGGCATCGACGCCCACTGGGACTTGTGGCTCTACTTCTTCGAGGCCACCCTGTTCCTGAAATCTCCGCCAGGGGCGGGGAAGGAGAAGGAAAAGGAGAAGGGGAAGAGGGCCGGGCGGTCCGGGCCGGCAACAAGATCGCCGAGCCCGCGGTCCAAGCACCGCGGGAGTATATCCCGCGGCTTGCCACCTCGAACCGCGGGCCGGCACAAAGAAGTGGTTCTACCTTCGCAACGACCACGACCACCTGCCCGCCTACACCGGAAGGTGTTAGACTCCGAGCCGCCGTCGTGGCGGAAGGAGCTGATCGCCGAGAGGGTGACCCCGCCGAGGAAGGTATTCTCCGCCTTGGCGCGCTTTTGACCAAGGTGGGTCTGACGCCTCGGCGGTGATCGCCCGGCTTCCTAGCGGCGCGCCCCGCCGCCGATGCATCGGCAAGACGCGCTGTATGACATGCGGCCCGCCAGCAACGCCTGGGAGGGCACCGGATGGCGGCCGAGGACCTAGGGTACGCCGAGGTCCTCGACCGGACGAGGCAGCGGCGTCGGTGGAGCACTCGCGGCCGCTCAAGATCCCGATACGGGCCGGACAAGGACTACATCAGCCTGGTAAGGCTCGCCCCTCCGCCTCCGACGTGTGCTCCGTTCTTCTTTTTTTCCCACGCTAATTTCGGTCATCGCTTGCGAGGGGGGCTCGCGGAGAGGCCGAGGCCGCCGGGCCCCTCGCCGCCGGAGAAGAAGGCCAACCACGACCGCGCTGGAGGCGCAGAGGAAGGAGAAGGAGAGCACCGCGGGGCGCTGTAACGTCCGCGCAGCGTAAGGAGAAGGATGACTGCTCGCCGCGCGGCGGCGCGCCAGCAGCAGGAGAACCTTCCTCGGGAGGAGACGCCATCGGAGACCACCGAGTATGGTGATGACGACGACGACGGGCGAGGAGGAGTGGGACGAGGACGAAGCCGAGCCGCTGCCCGGGGTTGGCCCCTGAGGTGACGCCGCGTGCCCAGGCGGGCGGCAGCTGTCGATGACGCAGCGTCCGAAAGGGCCACCGGGAGAGGCTCGCCTCCTGTGTCACGGACTTGGGGCCGCGCGACACTTCCGACGCTGACGCCCCTCGGGAAGAGGCGCGACGCCGCTGGGGAAGAGATCGCCGAGCCTTCCCGCCGAGGCCCATCCCGCAGCGCCCGCGCCCCTAAGGGCGGGTCGGAGAGCCGCCGGCAGACGCCTCGAAGGCGCTGATCGGGTGGGCGCCGACGCCCCTCCCTCGGGAGGGTCCCGTCCGGTGCAAGATTAAATTGCGCGGGTAAGTGGTGTTCGTACCTTGTCGTTGATTCCGACGTCCGCCTCGCTAATTTTACCTTGTGCCCATCCGCGGCCAAGCGCCAGGCCGCGGGATGCGGCCCCCGCCCCCTCGAAAACAGCCTAAAGCGGGGGTCGGAGCTGGGCGAGCCTGGCCGTCCATCGAGACGACGGCCGGGACCGAGGAGAGGGAGAAGGTTGCCGGGGCGCCGCCAACCGCGGAGCTGCCCCTCGTGATCGAGACGGAGGCGGTGCAAAAGTCGCCGTGGGAACCGAGGGCGCAACCGTGGGCGCCATTGGTCGAAGGGCCGGCCCTGTCCGGGCGCCACCGGCCGGGCGGAGGCGCCCGCCGAGGAGGACGACGTGGTGATCTTGGCCGTGTCGGCCGGGTGGGATCCTCGGTGCCGCCCGAGGAGAGGGTGGAGGAGCCCGCAGCGGGTTGCCTCTCGCCGTGGGGTCGTGACCGAGGCGGAGCGCCTCGCCTTCCGGCCTAGCCATGGCCACCGAGGCGGGAGTCGCCCGGGCCGGAGGGGGAGGCCGAGGAGGCGAGGGTGAGCGGGGCGCCCACCGTGGATGCCGCGGCCCTCGGCTGGAGTGCCCTACGAGGCGTCCGTCCGTGGTACCTACCGAGGCCGGAGAGCCACCGCCCCGGGGCCTTGGAAGAGGCGGGAGGCCTTCGCGCCGACGACGCCAAGGAGGTGAGGACATGGTGAGCGTGACGCAAAGGCGCCGACCGCTATGAGAAGGCCGCCCGACCATCCTCGGGCTGTGCCGCTGAACTCCCCTTGCTTCGGGTAAGTGGTCGCCTGCCCTCATTCCCCTTTGGGGGCCTTTTCCCGTGTCCGACCGGAAAGAGGGTGTGTGCTGCAGAGTTGGCGCAGACGCCGAGCGGGAAGTCGGACCTCCTCCGCCGGGCCGGCCGCCCTCCACGACCGCACCTTCAAGAAGGGGCTGGTTGCCCACCGACGACGACCGCGGTCGGAGAGGGACGCCGAGCTCGAGAAGCCCGTCTTCTCGCCTCCCGCCTGCAGTCCGAGGCCTCGACGGCGCGCGAGGACGCCTCCCTTGCCGTGGAGATCGCGGCGGTCATGCCAAAAGCCTTGACCAGCTCCGGGTGGGAGAAGGAGGCGATGATCGCCGAGGCTTCAAGGCCGGCGGACTCCATCAAGTCCCCGTCTGAGAAGCCGGAGGTCTCCGAGGCCGAGCACGCCATCCCGGCCGGGAGTATTCCAAGCTGAAGGAGGCGGTCATGCAGGGGGATCACCGAGGCCACGACCCTCCGCGACCAGCTGCAAGGTAAGCGCCGCGTTCGCTCTTCGTGCCTGTGTTATGTCGTCCGAGAACCTAACCCTCGGGTTGGTGCAGGCCTACAGGCAGGGTGACGGAGTTGAGGAGAACCTCTCCGCGCCGCAGTCGCCTATAACTCGGCGCAGGGCGAGCCTCGAGACCCCTGACGTGGGAGGCTACGGGCGTCTATGCTGCGGTGGAGGCGGAGGACGCCGGCGGAAGCAACCTGGTGGCGCGGCTAGCCATGGTACCGCAGCGGGTGGAGGCGCGCGCCCTGGAGGCCCTCCGAGTCAACAGATCACACATGCTCGCTACGACCATGTCCCACTACCGACTCGACCTCCCTCGGATCGCCGAGGGACTCGCCGTGGGGTCGAAGAGGAGATGGGGCGCGAGAGCGAGGTGCCGGCCCAACTCGCCGAGGAGGCCGAGGCGAAGGGGCTCTGCCGCTGGCGGCGACCTTCGCGGCTCGTCGCCGCCACCCCCCCTCCGCAGGAAGCCGGTGACGCCGAGGCCGCGGACGCCGAGGTCGTGGCCGCCGGCCGTGGCCCCGACGCCGTGGGCTCCCCGCCGCCGCTAGCCGCCGAAGCCGTGAGCCCCGGTGCCGAAACGCCGAGACCGTGGAAGCCGCAGCCCGAGGCTCCGAGGTTGTGGACGTCGCCGCCCGTGATGCTTTGGCGGCCCGACGCCCCCCGGAGACCCGCAAGCCGGGCCCGAGTGCCATGTAAATAGGAACTTGTGTTGGCGTGTGTTTGTGGGATACTTTATATGAATCGGCCCATCGAGGCTTTATGCTTTCGTTATCTCTCGCATTCCCTTCCGTTTGTATTCGCTACTTGGTCTTGCGAGGATGCTTTGCAGCCGGGGGTCGCTCTTTAACCGAAGGTAAGGACTGCGCGAGTAGATGCCTCGGCCCCGTTGCCCTTCCGTGATCGAGCGACCTCCTCGCGGCACTTGGGGTCATCCTTTTGGCTGAGGGTAGCGAGCGGAGGCACCGTAGCGCTCGGGCGTAGGTGGCCTCGCGGCTCGGCCGTCCTCGGCCTCGGGATGACCTCGGTCGTGCTTTTTTCTAAGTATGCGAAACCTTCGGGAACGTAGAGTCTACGAAAGATAGCTAGGAAAACGAAAAAGATTTTTTGAGGGGTGCTTTCCAGGAGGGGGTTCCCCCCTTTCTAGCCCCCGAGGGAGGCTTGGTTTTGGTGAGCCAAAACCAAGTCTCACTGAGTCCTACTGGGGACAGAATGCTGTGACTTGGGAGAAACGCCCAAGGACTTAGTTTTATTTAGCCAAAGGTACAAAGCGTATGTACAATGCTTGGAATTTCTAAGGGTAAAAGCGACGTAGCTGTTGGATGTTCCAAGCGTTGTTGAGGACTTCACCGGCCTCGTTGGCGAGCTTGTACGTGCCCGGCTTGAGGACTTCAGCGATGATGAAGGGCCCCTCCCAAGGCGACGTGAGCTTGTGGCGCCCTCTGTTGTCCTGGCGGAGACGGAGCACCAAATCGCCTTCCTTGAGGTCTCGGGTGCGGACCCGTCGATCGTGGTAGCGTCGGAGGGACTGCTGGTGTTAACACTGGATTTTGGTAAAAGCCAATGACAGGTGGGCCGATTCGGTAAAGTCTATGAGAGAGCGTAAATCCAACGCTGCTCGGCAAATGAGCGTGCGGCCGGCTAACTTTGAGCTATTCGGCAAGCGTATGTGCAATTGACTCGGGTGATTCGCAAGCATTGGTGCGGTCGGCTATCTTTGTAGACAAGTAGCTCCATTCGGGAAGCAAAAGGTGGCGAGCAAGAAGTCGAATAGAAGGAGAAAAGCGTGATGATCAAGGACTCGAGGAGAATTATAGCAAGAGTCTCGCCATACTTTTGAGTTACCTTTAACATATTGTGTACGTCGTAATCTTTAGGATTCATGTTATGTCCAGGGTATAAATATAGACCCTCGACCATTGTAAAGGGGATCCACAATCAAATCAATACAACCGCCCCGTGCCACGCTTTCGAGTCCCTTTTGTCGTGTCGCCGAAGTTCTTCGAGAGGAGCCAATCGATCCGTCGACCTCCGTAAGTTCCGGCAACCTTGCTATCATATCTAGTATCATGCGGTGGATTTAGATCTTGATGCAAGTAGTCTTGTTCGCCTCGATGGGATGGCCGCGCGGCAGCGCGCCTACTTGATGATCAAGAAGTCTTTGCTTATGCTTTGTCTATCTCGACTAGATGGCCGTGGCGGCAAAGGCCCGCTTGATAGCTTAGCGAGGCAAGATAGTTATCGATTCTTGGTTAGATCGTGAGTCGTGCGGCGGCAAAGCTAGGATCCGCTCAAGGATTAGTTATCGGCTCTATTAGATTTGGCAAGATCTAGTAGATTCATTAAGTTATCACGTGTTGCATGACTTTAATATTTTAGTTATTTGTAACACTCTTTTGCCCAATCTAGATTTGATCGGTTTCGCTTCTTATTTTATAGATCTATTTGCTCTCTAACGTTCTTTACTCTTATATTATCATGATAAATAGATCGTATGCTTACATAGCCGAATTGGATCAATCTAGATTGTTACATGTTGCGGGTTCTTGCATGTTAGAAACAATTAGACTTTGATAGGATCGGGTATCGTCGCGGCGATGCGTGTCTTTGATTAGTTTAGTCGTGATAATTTGTATGTTCCTTCTTCATGGACCCCGAGTCACCAGTATTGCCGAGCTTGGTTATGCTTCAATTCATAGTTAACTATTCACTTGTTCAAACATGTCTTCTTACGCATGCATGTTCGGTAATCAATACGCTACGTGTTTCACCTTCATATTAGCCGAATGAATCGTATGCATGATTGGCGCATGCGCTTTCTATAGCTGTATGTCGTCGTAAGTGGCTTCAGGGCCGTATATACGGAACTGCCTCGGTCTCATCCGACACGTTCCGATTTTGGTATTTAACAGCTTTTTTGTCCCTTGTCGGTTTTTTTTCGTCAAACCGACCGCACGCTTCCGATCTCCAAACCGTGCGGCCGTCCGATTGAAGTTACGCTTTTCGACTTGCCGTGTACTTGGCGCAGGGTGCGCATTTTGTGCCAACACACTTTTTGGCACGCCCGGTGGGACCATCTCCTCGATTCAAGATGTCGGACGTCAATAACAATCATGTTCGGACGTGACGCTGGATGAATTGCCGCACCAATTGAGAGCAACAAGTGGAGCAAGCATGCGAGCAATACAAGCATAAATGCTTAATGTCTTTCTCCAAGAACAAGAGCAACAAGGTTTTTCGTAAGCAGTCATTGCCAAGGGTTCTTCTTGCACATCAAACCGATTGCTCAAGAGGAAGAAGCTCAAAAGGTATCGATTTGGTCCATAAAGCCTTGGCGATACCATCGGAACCACAACACGGCCTTTCTAAATACTTTCCGAGTAATCATGGCTAATACTTTCGGCCAACAGTCCGATAAGTATTTTGAAGATGGTGTGGGACCAATTCGTGGACCAAGCTTTTTCAATATTCCAAAATATCAAGAGAAGCAACCTGAAGATACAGAACATCCGGGATTAACAAAGATGAAGTAGAGACTCATGAAAAGCAACCACCTCCTACTTATGGCCAAGTGACGTTTGGCACTACCGAAAAGAGTACCGCAATCTGCATACAAGATATCTCCAAAGATCAAACAAAGTTACAAAGGAACATGTATGGGGATGGATATCATGAGTTCACCGACTATACTTGCTCTAGATGCTCTACCGAATCCGGGATATAGAAGTGCAAAGCAGAATACCATCCGGAGGACAGGCACGTGGAACTCCGAAGACGTACATTGACATAATCATGCAAAGGATGGCTGATATGATGCAACATCGGTTCGGCCTAAAGCCAAAGAATCAATCCTATTCATACAAGTCTCAAGCACCCGGAATGGTATAACAGGTTGCACTACCAAAGAAGAGTAAAGCCACCAACGGACTTGACCAAATTTTCTCGGTCGATGATACAAGTACCACGAGCATATTAGCCGATACGATACAAATTTTGGGGAGGCGTCCACGCATCAAGCTTAGAGGATTCGGTATTCCATTGTCTCTCACAGCCCAAATTTCACCGGTTTACTTCTCTACCGATTCTATTGGTACTTGGGCGAACTTGAAATGAAGTTTCATGCTTATTTCTTCACCGAACTACTGAAAAGAAGCCGGTAGACCTTACCAGCTTTAAGGCGTAAAGCTAATGAGACACCACAAGAATATCTTCGCAGATTCGGAGAAACTAAGAGTCTTTGCTTCTCGCTGAATTTACCGCACGATCGCTTGCCCGGAATAGCAATAGCAGGGGATGCCGCCGAATGTCGTGGAGAAGCTATTCGGCATGGAATTTGATGATCTCGGTCAACTCGCCGAGATTAGCCGTCATGAGTAATCGCTCGGGGTTTCAGAAGGGATAACCGCTATCGGAAGGGTAATGTTGCTAGTGAGATGTATCGAAGTTTCCCCGGAAGAAGCAACCGAGTACGAGGATGAAGATGAAATAGTCTGCAATGAAGTTGACTTGGGATAAAGAGCCTACCCAAGTAAGTCACCGGTGGCTGAAACAACAAAAAGGGGACTTACGATTTTGATGTCTCCAAATCGATAAGCTTTTTTGATCCGTTGGTGAGGGAAGGACGATCAAGCTACCGGAGAGGGACATCCCATGCTACGCCCCGAAGGGGTGAAAGACAAGAGATATTGTGGTTATCATAACACTAATTCTCACTCCATCAATGATTGCCGAGTGTTCGAGTTCGATTCGTAAGGCAATTCAAGAGGGGCATCCGAAATTTGATGGCAAGATGAAGATTGATGGCAAACCTTTCCCTCGAAACATGATTTCTTTCTCCGTCGGAATGGTTTCTCAGATGACCCTAAAAGCAAGGGAAAAATGAAAGTGTTGACATCGAAAAGAGCTAAGAAAAGTGGCACCAGAGACCCCAACCGACGATCACTCGCCGAAGAGTTAAAAGAGAAAGTTCGGTTCAAAAATAGCCGAACCGAGAAAGGTGAAACGCCCGCACCAAGGGTGACATCACGAGTCTTGCTGAATAAATGGCGAGGGCAAAGAAGAGCAAGAATATTATGAAGAACGAAAGTTCTTAGAAGAACGGTGGAGATATGAAGAAGAAAAATGTATCACCGAGAACAAGAAGAACACATGAGGGAACTAGAAACAGCCTCATTGGGGTTGTTCATTCTTTAAGCATTGTTGGAATGAAGGCTTGAAGTCGCCTCGCTAGAAACAATTGCCCGTAATGCAAAGATCGAATTATGGCTACAAAGCGCCTCGAAGTCAACCGCCGACCCCATGAAAGACTTGGAGTTCAATTTCCCGAGGACGATCGGCGTATAAAATTAAATGACTTTGATCATCGAGGGAAGAGATTCGCGGATCAGCATTGGGTTCATCCCAAGAGTACGATGAGGAAGGAAATACTCATGAATATAGATGGCGAAAAGGGCAATGGTGCCCACCAGGGGTTGAGAAAAAGTCGAAGAGGAGAGTGCAGCGATTAAGAAACAAAGAGCTGAAACAGTACAGCCGCGAAAAAAGAAGGAATGGCGCCCAAAGAAGAAATTCGATGAGAAGGGTCCTTCGGTGATGCATGCATGGCTTTCTTCCTCCCATCGAATTCATAGCTCCCGACAATCAAGAAGTACAAGAGGAGGTTTATTCGATTTTGATGAAAGTGAGTTTCAAGATCTAATGGCTCAAATTATACTAACACGACAAGCAACTTTTGACAAGCCGGCCAAACATCGCCACTTGAAACCGCTTTTTACGTGAAAGGATACGCCAATGGGAAGCCTCCCGACTAAGATGTTTGTTGATGGAGGAGCTGCTATCAATATAATGCCATATTCCACGTTTAGAAAGCTCGGGATGACGGATGAAGATTTGCTTAAAACCGACATGATCCTTAGAGACTTTGTCGGGCAATCCTTCCGACACTCGAGGAGCTGTGCATGTTGAGTTGATGATTGGGTCTAAAACCCCGATCACTACCTTCTTCGTCATTGACGGCAAGGGGGCATACAGCTTTGCTTCTTGGGAGAGACCGGATTCATGCTAATTGTTGTATTCCTTCAACCATGCACCAAATCCTTATTCAATGGATAGGGGATGACGTGGAGATCATACATGCCGATGATTCGGTAAGTGTGGCTCGCTTCGAGCCGCTTTATTGGGAATATGATGGTGTTGATTGTTTTTCCCGCAAAGTATGGAAAGAAGGTCCCGTTAATGTATTCAACAAGGATCAACAAATGATCCAAGCAAATGGCTCGAACAGCAATTTTTGAATGGGTAACCCAATCGATGGCAACAAAGGAAAGTTGGGACACGGTTTTATGTCGGCCGACAAATTAGAAGAGATAAATGTTGGTGATGATTCCAAATCAAGGCCGATGTACATTAGTGCAAATTTGAATCCGAATATAGAGAACAATTAGTAAATCTTCTTAAGGAGTTTAAAGATTGCTTTGCTTGGGATTATACAGAGATGCCCGGACTAGATCGTTCTATTGTTGAACATCGATTACCTATTAAGTCGGGTATCGACCCTATAAACAACCTCCGAGGAAGATCTATAAAGAAGAGGTAACCGGCCGATGTGAAGAAGGAGATTGAAAGGCTATTGGAAGCAAACTTCATTCGGCGTGTACGCAGATTGATTTCGAATATAGTTCCTGTTTACAAGAAGAATGGGAAGATGAGAGTTTGTATAGACTTCGTGAGATCTTAACAAGGCCACTCCAATGGATGGGTATCCGATGCCAATTGCCGATTTGTTAGTAGACGCAGCAAAGGGGGTATGAAGTCATTAGTTTTATGGATGGTAATGCTGGCTATAATCAGATCTTCATGGCAATAGAAGATATTTCAAAAACGGCTTTTAGATGCCCCGCCACATTGGTTTATTTGAATGGATTGTAATGACGTTTGATTGAAGAATGCCGGTGCAACTTATCAAAGAGCCATGAATTACATATTTCATGAGTTGATCGGCAAAATTGTGGAAATCTACATTGATGACGTAGTAGTCAAAAATCTAAAGACTATGAGAAACACTTAGCCGATCTAAGAAGAACTTTGGAATGCACTAGAAAACATGGTTTGAAGATGAATCCAAACAAATGTGCTTTCTGAGTGTCACCGGTGAGTTCTTGGGATTCCTTATTCATAAAGGAGGAATTGAAGTTGGAAAAAAGAGCATGGAGGCAATAGATAAAGTTGTTCCCCCAACTAATCTCACGTAATTACGCCCCTCGCCGGCAAGATCAATTTCGTAAGAAGGTTCATTTCCAATTTATCGAAAGAATCTTGCCCTTTTCTCCATTATTAAAGCTCAAGAGGAATCAAGAATTTGTATGGGGTGACGTGCAACAAAAGGCTTTTGATGAAATTAAAGAATACATGAAGGCACCACCGCTTTTGGTACCTCCACAACTTAACAAGCCTTTCAAGTTGTGCGTGGCGGCCGATACCCTAACGATAGGATCGGCCCTCATGCAAGAGTATGAAGGGAAGGAGCGAGTCATAGCTTATCTTAGCCGAAAAGCTGTTAGACCCAGAGACAAGATATTCGGCTATGGAAAAATTGTGCTTGTGTGTGTATTACTCATGTACTAAGCTTCGCATTATTTATTAAAAAGCCGAATGCGTGATTATTTCAAG
The DNA here is from genome assembly GCA_015844335.1 of Chrysopogon serrulatus. Taxonomy (NCBI): domain Eukaryota; kingdom Viridiplantae; phylum Streptophyta; class Magnoliopsida; order Poales; family Poaceae; genus Chrysopogon; species Chrysopogon serrulatus. Next base: position 15,289 of record JADLZL010006174.1, on the reverse strand, counting down.
TCATGATGTGATCAAGCATATGTTGTCAATGCCAATTTTAAATGGAAGAATTGGCAAATGGATTTTGGCTTTGTCGGAATTTGATTTAAAATACGAATCGGCAAAAAGCAAAGAAGGGTCAAATTATTGCTGATTTTATTACGCAACATCATGACCTTAGCACCAAGATAGTAGGCATTGTACCTTGACTCTATTTTTCGATGGTTCATCCTGCAAAGAAAGGTGGGGGCGCCGGCATTCTATTAGTTTCTCCACGGGAATAACTTTTGAGTATGCTATTCCCATTGAATTTCATGTGACTAACAATCAAGCGTAGTATGAAGCATTGCTTAGAGGGCTTCGGCTTCTTGTAGAGATAAAAGCCGTCGCCGTTGAAATCTTTGGAGACTCGAAATGGTGATCAACCAGCTTGATTGGCCAATATGAGTGTAAGAATGACGCGCTAAGAGAATACTATGAGGAATGCCGGGAACTTTTAAAAAGCTTTCGGGTAGCAACCTTGCATCATATCCCTAGGGGGCACAATGAAGAAGCAAATAGATTGGCACAAGTCGCTTCGGATATCGTGAGAATCAAGAAGTCTTCACTATAGGAGAGAATATTCCGTATGCTGAATGTGTGGTTGGCGATTGGAGGCATGAAATCATCGAATATCCGAAGGATCCATCGCAGAAAAGGTTACCCGAAAGCTCGTACAAAGCCCTTAAGTTCGTCCTTCTCAATGATCACTTGTATTACAAATCTATAGATGGAGTATTGCTCAAGTGTCTAAGCCAAGAAGAGGCCGTAAAGGTGATGTATGAAGTGCATGAAGGATTATGTGGTGCACATCAATCGCCTTACCGAATGAAATGGATAATTCGAGAACCGGTTATTTTTGGCCAACTATGCCGGAAGATTGCTTTGATTATTATAAAGGGTGTCATGATTGTCAAAAATTTGGCAATATTCAAAAGGCTCCAAAGATCTATTATGAACCCAATAATCAAGCCTTGGCCATTTAGAGGATGGGGCATAGATTTGATTGGTCGATACATCCTCCTTCGAGCAAAGGGCATAAGTTTGTGCTCCCGGCCACGATTATTTTACTAAATGGGTCGAAGCCATTCCTTTGAAGAAAGTTACATCGAAAAATATGATCGTTTTGTTAAAGAGCATATAATTTATAGGTTTGGAATCCTCAAACTATAACAACCGATCAAGGAACCCGCTTTACTTCTTCGAATTTTGTGACTTTGCCGAAGACATGGGGATCAAGTCGTATAATTCTTTCTCCTTATTATGCACAAGCCAATGGGCAAGCGTAAGCATCCAATAAGATTATGATCAAGATCATTCAAAAGAAGATTGATGAGAAACCGAAGAGATGGCATTTGGTTCTCAATGAAGCATTGTGGGTTTATCGGATGGCTTGTCATGGGTCAACTCGAACATCTCCTTATGAATTGGTTTACGGGCATCATGTCAGTTTACCATGGGAATTGCAATCGGGTTCAAGAAGAGTTATGTTGCAAAAAGATTTGGAAAAAGAAGATTATACAAATTTGATGATAGATGAATTGAAGATTTACATTTCATTCGCCTCAAGGCATTGGAAAATATTGAGAAGAATAAAATACGTGTTGCCCGATATTATAACAAGAAAGTTAGAGAAAAGCAATTCTTGAAGGTGACCTGTTTTGAAAAACTATACTGCCGATTGATCGAAAGACAGGACATTCGGCAAGTGGTCTCCAAATTGGGAAGGGCCCTTTCGGATAGAAAGATGCGTGCCTGGCAATGCATATATTTTGAAGACTTTGTTTGGGGAAGAATTTACCGTAGCTATCAACGGACGATATCTTAAAAAAATATTACCCCAAAGATCGGTTGGTTCAGAAAGAGAATTTGAATCAAACAAACCGATGAGATAACATCGCCTTTAGTGAAAAAATATGAAGTTGGATAAATAGCCGATACGATTCGTGTCGCCTTCAGTTCAAAATATAACCGAATGATCTTATGTTGACCTCAACATTCCGACCGGTTGGTTTATCGGGAAAAGAGAAAAGATGAAATCCTGAATGATACCGCTCGCTGACTCGTCAAATCATTTGTGGCGTAAGACTAAGATCTAATCGACTAAAGTGATGTCACCGCATTCGAAAATCACTCAAGAACCGCTTCGAATCAAAGAGGACACCGAAGGCATTCATTTGGCAATCAACACAAGATCATAAACAAGACACATTCTCGTAAGATGATTTCATTATTCACGTATCAATCCCTAGTTACAAACTACTCCCGAACAACTTATTAAGAACAGATTGGGGATTGGTGGATTCGGCAAGGGCAGTAGCATGGTCCCCCGTAGAGCTCCAAATGCTCCTCGATGTCCTCCACCTCGTGAGGATGACCTTCGCAAATCCAACGGCCCGAATGTAATAGTCCTCATTGGTGCGAGAGGACATCGCCGCCAAAGCCGAGGGACACACCAAGGTGGACACCTTGGATGACGGCCCGATCAACACGGCCATCCATGGCATCCAGCGTGCCTCGTGAGTTTCTCCCCGGGCATTCACCTTGTCACCGCCCGGTTGTTGCCGCCGCCTTCAACCGATCGTTCTCCGCAGAGTGCCGAAAGATGAAAAGTTAATCAAGACAAATAAAGAGGATTGAGAGAAAAGGAAATCTATGTGAGGATGCCGAACCGCTGATGGCATCGCAGAATCGCTTGCGCCGATCCTCCCATTCGGCTTGCGCAATGCCGAATCGCTTGGAGACGCCGCCCAGCTCGGTCCGGCTTCATCCCTTTCCTTGCGGAACCGAGCGCCTCCTCATGAATGTACAAAGGGTCCTCGCCTCCGGTTCTCGCCGACCCCAAGGGTTGGCGTTGTATGAGTTGTCGGACTCGTAAGAGCTCGATGAACTCGAGGAGCCGGAGACGGGACCTACGGGTTGGTGGAGGTGCCCTGTTGAGTCACCACCATTGGGGGCAAGAAGATGGTATTGCCCCGATGATGACTCGCGGCCTAAGGAAGAGGAAGAACCCAAGGGTTAGAAGATGAACAAAGGAACAAGAACACACGAAGATGGCAGATTAATCTTACCCATGGCGTTGCCGACGCCGCGGCCTACTCCCTCCGGCCTCTCCATCGCCAGACGCTTCCCATGGTCACCGCCGACATTGGTGATTTGGAGGTGGGGTTTTCTTCCTAAAAGTTTCGGGAGAAGATGAGAAGATGATGATGAATGCTAACCGGCGATGGTGGTGGAAGCCGGAAGAGGGCTTTATTTATAGGCCAAAATGGAGTTCGTGGCGCATGACTCTGAGTATACCAAACGACAAAGTAGGGTTTACTTCTCTTTTGGGCCACACGGATTGGGCCAAGCTCGGCTAAATCGAAAAGCGACGGTTCGTAAGAATCGGCTAATCCTCCGATCGGGAAATCCGTAATGATGGCCGTCTGTCTATTCGGGAAGCTTAAGAACATTCGGCTATGTCATCAATGACAAGAATGGAAAAGACCAAAGCACAACAAAGAATACAATTGTTTAAAAAATCACAAAGGTGTTACAAGCCGAATGTTTTACTCATTTAAGAACAGTTTGATTGCGTCTATGATATCATCCCTAATTCGGCCGACTTCTTCTAGCACCTTCTTGTCATCGCCTTTAACTCGATTCTCGTAAGCCCGGTTTTGATCTCGGCCGATGCTCCTTGATGACAGATGATATCTTTGTCTTGGCCGCATCTATAGAGTTCGGCAAGGTGGCAATTTTATCTTTGTGAGATTGGATTCTCACATTCAATTGAGCCAATTGAGCTTCCAACCTGGCCTTTTCCTCCTCCATGGCTACCAGCCAGTTCCAGAGTTACCAAAGACCGCTTAGCGTACTGATCCGAGAGTGCGCTTCTTTAACTTGATGCTTTTTGGTCGATTATCATTCTCAGCAGAGCGGCTCTAGAGGCTATATTCCCGCTTTGCTCCCCCGACCTTGCCAAGGTGATCATCAAGATGAGTTGCGATTCTAGAGAGACCTTGAGAGTTGGAGGGATGTCTTGGTCAATAAGCTCAACCAGCTTCTTTATCCGGTCCGCATCTTGAACAAGAGCATTTATATCTTTGGCCGCAAGAGGGATATCTCCTTTAGCCGAGCTTGGTTCTCTCACCGATAACCTCTCACCGAGAAGTAGCTTCTTCACCACCCTCATTAATGTACTCTTCAATGGTGAAAGAGTAGCCGACAATGGCTTAGCATCATCCTTTAAAAAGGAGAACCATTAGCCGATTGATCGTAATTATTTGAGAGATCAATAAAATAAAGTATTACCTTTTGTGCGTAAGCTTCTTCAAAGTTGATTCCTCGTCCCCGGCTTGATTGAGGGCTTAGCTGAATGCCCGTAGAAGATGAACTTGAAGCCCGATGAGGGGAAGATCCTTCCGCTATGTCATCCAAGATATCATCCGAAAATAAGTAATGAGATGCAAAGTGCAAGAGATAAACCTTGGCGTAAGAAAGAAGAGAAAATGTGTAGAAAACATTATTACCAATATGACCAATAGCCTTGTGAATTTCGCACTATCAATAGAAGCATGAGGAGGAGATTCTTCTCGCCATTTTATCCGTGGAATGATCTCGCTTCGAGTATCAAGTGGCAAAATCAGTTCATTTGGTGTAAAAAGGGGAACAATCGCTAAGAAGGTAATCACCGTATGGCCAAGTGGACTCTTGAATTTCTGCATCCTCCTTCTTGAGTTTCAACATCTTCGAGAGCCCGAGAAGATGTTTCAGTAATTCTCAACACATTGGCTGATTTTGAAGGCCCGACTGCGGGTCAAGGAAAACATATAATAAGTAAAATAAGCCCCATCATGGTTCGTAACAAAAACCCGACCAAGAGTATACCTTGGGAGAGAGCTTAGCTTTCTTGGATCTTGTTCTTCCTGGGGCACATTAACATCTTTGCTTGATCCAAAGAATAGTTTTCCTCTTGCCTTCTCCTTTCGAAGAAGCCGCACCCAAGCTACCGGTGTTTTCATGAGGGTTGCCAGGATGGAGCATTAAAACCTAAGGCGTGGATGGGTCCAAATTTTGGTAATATTGGACTACTTGTGAAGGAGGGGTAGGCTCAGATCCCGCAAAAAGACAAGACAATACTGAAATTAAAAACAAAGTCGAAAAAGAGGTAACGTGAGTATGAAGAAAGTTACCTCACCGTCGAATCAAATTGAGCATACAAATCTTGACACAAAGGGTGCACTGGCATGTTAAAAATATGGGCACGCCATTCTTGCCACCAAGAGGAAAAAACAAAGGATGGGCAGCTTCTATTAATCCCAAAGGTAAGGGCATGAATTCTCGCGCGATCCCATCCAAGCTCAAAAACCCTTTTGGCCTCCATTTCATCTCCTATTCTCTCTCTCGGCCTTATGATGGTTGAGAAAAACAGCCTTGGGGGCGCTTGCCCACAGCCCCAATTGCCCGGCAAACATGTTTGGGTTATAAAATTCATAGGAAGGATTCAAAGAACCTTCCATGATGAAACTCTCACCGGCAAGACACGTGGCTTAATGAAAGAATTGAAGATCTTTGTAGCAACCCCTGTCCGAAAGCAAAAAGACTCATAGCTGAATTTGCAAGGCAGTAGTCAAAGTGTCACTTTCTCTATAAGGGAGCCATATCACATGATTGAAGCCCTTAAAGAATAGCTTGAATAGATGGCCAAGATCTATATCAATGGTGATGGCAGCCGCCGCTTCTCCATAAGTTTGACAGTGCTTTCTTTTCATTTGGCCATCCTCATCATCATTGACGTAAGGAAAACCCAAAGTGTTAAGGTCCACGAGACTATCCGGTGCATGTACAATTGTAGCCACATCTCGCACAAACCACCGTGGACCATTTACACAATGAATTTCCCCATGTTGACGATTCCGAACAATGATCCGATGCATCATGTGATAGACAGCTCCCGTAAGATATTTGCCCGTAGGAATTAAAGTTCCCGCAGCCTCCCTCGGCCATCACCATGTGATTGAGAGTTGGCTCATTGATTTGCCACAAAAGATGAATCTGCATAGCCACATGTTTAAAAAGGCCTTATATTCTTTGTCGTCCACAAAGACCAGCTGACATATACGTTTGGATGTACTTGGTCCATCCACTTCCGATTTGACCGCCTTCCTCGTTGCTATTGTGCTTATATTTGGAAGGGTATAATGGCTCTGTCACATTAAGGCCGGTCATCATGAATATGTCACCCAAAGTAAAAGACATTGGGCCATGACCAAAAATGAAACCATTGGTAGCATCGACCGTAAGGGGAAGTCGCTATCGAAGAGAATCATTCCGAGGTGTTCCCCGAAAGGGATAACTCTAAGCAAAGGCCGATATCCCGGGAGTCCCAAAGGATCGCTACTCTTGTTCAAAGATCCTTTGGTACCACCGCCGCCATCCAAAGATCGGAGGGAAGGGCCAGGTTTTGAAAGTGCTTGGCCATCTGCTTGGAGGAGCAATTCCAGATTTGAAGGGGATCCTCAAAGTTTCTTTCTCCACAAATTCGATTGGGTTGGAATCTCCCATCGGACCCAAAAAGTACGAATCAGATTGGGGGCATAAGGGATCAAAAATCCGTCCTTGTACTCCTTCAAAAAAGATAATACGGCCGAAAGAGAATCGAGAGAGATGAAAGATCAAAGAAAAATTTGCCGAATACATGAAAGGAATCAAAAATACCTCTGGAACTCCATCAAGGGTCGCCATTGGGGATTAAAAGTAGGCTCGAATCTAGAACGAAGAAGAATCAGATTTTGAGTGGCGGCTACGAGAGTTGAACAAAGTGTTGACCTAAATGAGAAAAAGAGTTCAGTTCAATTCCGAATAAAATTACTTTTATCCCGAAATTGAGGGGGCATGTGTTAACACCGGATTTTGGTAAAAAACCAATGACACAAAATGTATTCGGTAAAGTCTATGAGAAAGCGTAAATCCAACGCTGCTCGGCAAATGAGCGTGCGGCCTCGGCTAACTTTGAGCTATTCGGCAAGCGTATGTGCAATTGACTCGGGTGATTCGGCAAGCATTGGTGCGGTCGGCTATCTTTGTAGACAAAGTGGCTCCATTCGGGAAGCAAAAGGTGGCGAGCAAGAAGCCGAATAGAAGGAGAAAAGCGTGATGATCAAGGACTCCGAGGAGAATTATAGCAAGAGTCTCGCCATACTTTTGAGTTACCTTTAACATATTGTGTACGTCGTAATCTCTTAGGATTCATGTTATGTCCAGGGTATAAATATAGACCCTCGACCATTGTAAAGGGGATCCACAATCAAATCAATACAACCGCCCCGTGCCACGCTTTCGAGTCCCTTTTGTCGTGTCGCCGAAGTTCTTCGAGAGGAGCCAATCGATCCGTCGACCTCCGTAAGTTCCGCAACCTTGCTATCATATCTAGTATCATGCGGTGGATTTAGATCTTGATGCAAGTAGTCTTGTTCGCCTCGATGGGATGGCCGCGGCGGCAAAAAGCGCCTACTTGATGATCAAGAAGTCTTTGCTTATGCTTTGTCTATCTCGACTAGATGGCCGGCGGCAAAGCCCCGCTTGATAGCTTAGCGAGGCAAGATAGTTATCGATTCTTGGTTAGATCGTGAGTCGTGCGGCAGTTAGATCTGCCTCAAGGATTAGTTATCGGCTCTATTAGATTTGGCAAGATCTAGTAGATTCATTAAGTTATCACGTGTTGCATGACTTTAATATTTTAGTTATTTGTAACACTCTTTTGCCCAATCTAGATTTGATCGGTTTTGGCTTCTTATTTTATAGATCTATTTGCTCTCTAACGTTCTTTACTCTTATATTATCATGATAAATAGATCGTATGCTTACATAGCCGAATTGGATCAATCTAGATTGTTACATGTTGCGGGTTCTTGCATGTTAGAAACAATTAGACTTTGATAGGATCGGGTATCGTGCGGCGGCGATGCAGGTCTTTGATTAGTTTAGTCGTGATAATTTGTATGTTCCTTCTTCATGGACCCCGAGCCGGTATATTGCCGAGCTTGGTTATGCTTCAATTCATAGTTAACTATTCACTTGTTCAAACATGTCTTCTTACGCATGCATGTTCGGTAATCAATACGCTACGTGTTTCACCTTCATATTAGCCGAATGAATCGTATGCATGATTGGCGCATGCCTTCTATAGCCGTATGTCGCCGTAAGTGGCTTCGTGGGCGTATATACGGAATCGCCTCGGGTCTCATCCGACACGCTCCGATTTTGGTATTTAACGCTTTGTCCCTTGTCGGTTTTTTCAGGTCAAACCGACCGGCACGCTTCCCGGATCTCCAAACCGTGCTTTCTTGTCCGATTGAAGTTACGCTTTTCGGCTTGCCGTGTGCTTGGCGCAGGTGCGTATTTTGTGCCAACAAATTGGTATCTTGCTTTGGAGTGTAGGAGGGCGGCGTCCCCGGCTTCCTCGAGCATGTCCAAATAATCCTCCCCGAGCCGCCTGGGTTGCGTGCCTCGTCCGTAGGCCTTGAGCCTCGGGGACCCAAACTCTAAATCGGTAGGCGGGATGGCCTCGGCGCCGTACACCAGGAAGAAGGGCGTGAAACCCGTGGCTCTGCTGGTCGTCGTCCTGAGGCTCCATAGGACCGAGGGGAGCTCCTCGAGCCACCTTTTGCCGAAGATCCGAGGCTTGAGCCCTTGCAAAGATCATCCCGTTAGCCCGCTCTACCGCCCGTTCGTGCGGGGGTGCGCGATCGGTGACCGACGATGCGTGTCCGTGCTTATCATAGAAGTTTGAAACTTCGCCCCGTGAATCGGGTGCCGTGGTCGGTGATGATAGAGTTCGGGACTCCAAAGCGGTGGATGATGTCGGTGAAGAAAAGTACCGCCGCTCGGACCGAATGTTGGTGACGGGCGCGCCTCGATCCATTTGGAGAATTTGTCGATGGCGACGAGCGTATAAGTGAGGCCCCGGCGCCTTCTTGAGGGTCCTACGGATCAAACCCCACACCCGCGAAAGGCCACGTGATCGGGATGGTGCGGGCGCTGGGCCGGTGGGGTGCGTCGACGGCGTAGTACTTGACATCCTTCGCCGGGTGCGTACTACCTCGGTGGCGTCGGCGACCGCGGCCGGCCGAGAGAACCCCTATCGGAAAGCACCGCCAACGAGGGAGCGGGGAGCGGCGTGGTGGCCGCACACCGGCGTGGATCTTGTGGACTAGGGGCGAGGCCCTCCTCGGCCGTGATGCATCGCTGCCGCAGACCCCGAGGGGCTTCGCTTGTAGAGCTCTTCCTCGATGACAACGAAGGACTTCGCTCTTCTCGCGATGCGCCCGGCTTGGTTGAAGTCCTCGGGGAGGACCCCTCGGATGATCCAAATGAGGTATGGCTTTCTCCAAATCCGGCTTGGGGTCGGCCTCGGATCCCCTCCGTCGATCTCCATGACCTCGGCATTTGATGCCGAGGACGCCTCGGAAGTCGAGGGGGTCTCGGAAGTCGAGGGGGCCTCGGACGGGCCTCCAGCCCCCGATGGGGGGTCGGTACAATCCTCCGAGGCCTCCCCTTGCCCCCCGAGCGTGACGGAAGGAGCCGCGAGGTCTTTGGTGAAGACGTCGGGGGAACCGGGCTCTCCCAAATGGGCGATCTTGGCGAAGTTCGTCGGCGGCTTCGTTGTGCCTCCTGGACGACGTGGTTGAGCTCGAGGCCGTCGAACTAGTCCTCTAGGGCGCGCATCGCGCTTGCAAAGACGCATCCATCTTGGGGTCGTGGCAGCTTGAGTCCTTCATGACTTGGTCAATGACGAGCCGCGAGTCCCCTCGACGTTGAGGCGCTTTGACGCCAAGTTCGACGGCGATCTTCAACCCGTTGAGCGTGCCTTCGTACTCGCCATATTGTTCGACGCTGGAAGTGAAGGCGGATCACGTATCGCATGTGCACCCCGAGGGAGAGACGAAGAGGAGGCCGGCCGCCCCGGCCTCGGGTCTTCATCGGGGACCCGTCGGTACATCGTCGAAGATTCCGCCTGGAGCCGGGGCGGCGGTAGGCGGGTGTCGATCCCACTCACGAGGAAGTCGGCCAAGACTTGAGATTTGATGGCCTTCCTCGACGCTGTAGGAGAGGGTCTCTCCCATGAGCTCAACGGACCACTTGGAGTCGAGAGCCTCGGAGATGGCCATGGCCTCGGCACGCCGATGGCCTCCACGCCGCAGCTGAACGTGTGCTCGTAGGAGGAGCCAACGGTGATGACGCCGTTGGGGCCTGGCATCTTGAGGAGGAGATACGTGTAGTTCAGGACCGCCATGAACTTTGCGTACGTGGGACGTCCGAGTATGCCGCGTAGGTCCCTCGAAGTCAACCACGCCGAGGTGATGACCTCCTTGCGGTAGTTTGATGGCGCCCGAAGACGACGGGGGGATCGACTGCCTCGAGAGGCCGGCTCGCTTGCTCGGCACGATGCCCCGAAAAGGGAGAGTTGGAGGGCCTGAGGTGCGGGCGCCCATCCCCAACAGGCCGAGGGTGTCGGAGTAGAGGATGTTGAGGCGGCCGCCATCCATCGCCACCTTAGTGAGCCGAACGTTGCCGACGACGGGATCCACCACGAGTGGGTATCTCCCCCGGTTTGGCACGTAGAGCGGGTGGTCGTCGAGGCCATAGGTGATGGCCTCTACCGACCACGGCAGTACAAGTGGCGGTGGGGCGCACCGAGAATACCTCTCGCCGCCGCTTGATCCGACGCGGAGAAAGGTTCGCCGAGGCCTCCGATGATCATGAAGACATCGTGGGATCTTCTGGAACCCGTCATCCTTGTCTTCATCCTCCTTCTCCTTCTTCTTCTTGTCCTCGGGGGGCAGCTTACCCGTAGAATCGGGCAGCCAAGTCACACTCCCCCATGGTGTGCTTGACGGGGAACTTGTGGAAGGGGCATGGCTTCTTGAGCATGTCGTCAAGCCCCGGGCCCCTGGGGCCTTCGCCCATGTCTTCTTGGTCGGCCAATGACGACGCGAGATCATCCTCTGAGTCTTCCTCCTTCTTGCCTTGCTTCCCCTCCGCTTGCCCCTCTTGCTCTTCTTCTCGGTTGCCGGGTTGTTTATTCCGCCGGCTTCTTCATTCTTCCGCTTGTCCTGGTCGTTGGCGCCAAGAAAGATGGTTTCCCCACCTCCTCGCCGAGGCAAAATTTGTGGCCACCTCAAACAGCTCGTTGGCGGTGGAGGGCATCTTCCCACCCGGTTAGGGACCAGCCTCGCAGTTGTCCCGCCGAGGAACGCTCCCGATGATGGCGGTGCCGGCCATGTTGGGCAGCTCGGTGCACTTCTTGGAGAAGCGGCGATGAAGTCGCGGCGACTTAAGGGCTTCGGCAACGCCACGGAGATCCAGAGTTCCTGTGGCGCATATGTGCCCCGAAGCTTTCCACGAAGATCTTTGACCAGGTCGGCCTACCAAAGATCGTGCGGGCGGGAAGGTGCTCCACCTGCCCCGAGCGGCGGCCGCCCGTGTGAAGGAAGGTTATGGATGATGAGCTTCGAACAGTCTCTCCGCCCCCCACCGGCAAGCGTGCTAGGCGGAATCGTGAGCCAACCCCCCTCGGGTTCGCCTCACCCGAGTATTTGGTGAGGCTGGCGCTAGCGAACTGAAGGAACCGCGGCGCCGCGGATCTCCCCGCTAAGGCGCAGGCCCCTGGCCCGCCGCCGCGGTTCGGGGTTGCCAGCCGCGCGCCCGCGCGCTGCGCGGCTGCCGGCCGCGTTCGCCCACGCCGCTTCACGACAGCAGGCGCTGCCGCGCCGCTGAGGTCAGCTGGGCAATATGTCCTGATGCGCGCCGTGAGCCGGCTCTTCGCGAGGGATCCCAGTGGACAGAGGTTCTGCGCCTTCCCGGGACGCCGCCGTTCTCGTCTTCGAGCGCCAAGGCGCGAGGACGGAAGCCTTACTTCGCGATCGCGGCAGCTCGGCGGCTCGCAGCTCTCGCCGCGATGCGCGCTCGGTAGGGCTCGTGATGATCGAGCGGCGCATACCGCTGACGCGGCTCTCGCACACGTAGACGTGGATACTTCGCCGCGAGCGCTGACGACCTTCGATGTCGCGCGCGTCGCCGCGGCCGGCGACTCGGCCGAAGCGCCACGTCGCTTTTGCTCGCTGCATCTATCCGCCAGAAGCCAAGACGGCTGTGGTCGAAGTGGCTTCGGTGGTCGCGGATTCGCTTTACGGTATCGCCGCGGGTTCTTGCGCATGGCCGCCGATCTCCGCCGGGTGAAGTCGCAAAGCCAGGTTCGCTTCCTCGTGGTTTCCGGGAGGCTCCCGATCCATTTGGGGTTGCAATTACGTGGGCAGGCCTAGCGTGTGCCTAGGGTTACGATCTCGATCCCCCCCGCCGTTGCCGCGGCCGTTCACGGCGCGAGGTCACGAACCTCCACGTGGAAGCACTCAAGGCTTCGGGTCGTTATATGTCGCCCCGGGAGTTGGAGTCGGGTAACCGAGAAGGTGAAGGCGTGCCCGGGATGAACCCCCGGGTTCCGTGGTCCCCGAGGTAGCGATCGGGTGGACGAGCGCGTGCTGTGGTCGCCCCACCCGCCGCCCGACGTACTCACCGGGCGTGATGGATCCGCCGGGGATGTTCAAGGCCGGAAAGGCCGGCGGCGCCTCGCCATGGCGACGTGACGCCTCCTCCGGTTCCTGGCGGCGGTGGAGACCAACGCCGCACGTGGCGCCAGCGGGGCAAGCCAAATGGTTGTCGGGTGGCGATGGTGGCCGAAAGTGTCCCCGCTGGGACGCCGCCCAAACCGCAGCACCGCAAAGGTCCTCCTCCGGACACGGGGCGTCGTGGCGAGTCCGTCGTGTATGGCGGGAGCGGGTGCCACGGTGCCTCTCGCGCTCGGTGATGGGGTCCACCGGGGCCTCGTTGGGAGGTCCCCCGAACACCGGCTGGGAGGAGCTCCATGTCGCATCGACACCAGTCGACACGAACTCAAGCTCACCGAACCGGATCGGGGTTCCCTGCTCCAAATGGGCCGGGGTGGAGGAGAGTTGGGGGCGAGAGGCCGCCCCAAAGTGTTGTCGCGTCTGGCCCATCCCGAGGTTTGGCGGGAAGAGAGGCGAAACACGCATGCCTCCCCACCTCGCGCGCCAACCGTTTGGCAGAACCGGTGGCCCTAGCACCAACGAGTGAATTTGTGGTGCGTGCTCCCAACTCCTGGATGGTGTGCAAGATGGACACAAGGATTTATAATTTGTTCGGCAAGAGAAGGCCCTACGCCCAAAGGGGGTGAGGAGTTCTTGTTTTATCTTGCACCGAGGTGCTTGTAGGTAGGGTGTACAAGCAATGAGAGAGGGGGACGGGGTCCCCGCCTCAGGTGATTGAGCGGTGCCAATATCGGGCTTTCGTGTGTGCTCGTTGTTTACGGGGCCCCCCGCCCCCCATTTATAGCCGCAAGGGGAAGGTAGGGCCTTACAAGAGGTGAGCGTGTTCGTGGCCGGGTCATGGGCTTCCGCCCTCCCCTCATCCCGAGGCTCGGGAGCGGGCGGATCGCCCCGACCGTGACGGGGCAAGGCGATGCCGCCTCGCCCCTCGTTGTCCAGGAATGACGGACGTCCCTCATTTGGAGTTGGTGGAGTGCGATGGAGGGGGTGCCGAGCCACATAGCTTTGACCCGCACGGGAGTCCGAGGCTCGGGGCCTCTGAGCTTGGCAAATGTGAGGTGGGTGGAACAGCCGCTGACGATCGCCGGCGCGATGGTTGCCCATCCCGTGCTCAGGAATCACGAGGTGGGCCGTTGGTTGGATTGAATGGGCGTCAGGTCCACTCCCGCACGGGGTGATGTCGGCCGGCGTGGGCCTTGGCGTGGTGGGCCCGGCGTCACAGGTTCAGCGATAGGACTGTGGGAGGGGTTAGGCAGCCACCGGTGCCCCCCTTGTGGCGGGGCGTGGCCTCCAACGTGGAGGCTGCGCCCGGCATGATTGCAGTGGGCCGTGGCGGGGGGCAATGCCCATCCCACATCGGAGCATGGAAGCCCGCCCACGACACGGGGCGTGGATATGCGTCCATCGGTGGATGCAGTCTCGACTCTGGGCGGTGCATCCCGTCCGAGGCACAGTTGCCCGGGGCTCGGCGAGAAGAGCTGGAGGCTGTCAAAGGCCACCGTTGGGGGCTCGGCGGGGCGGAGAATGGAAATCGTCAGAGGCCAGGTGTTGGGGGAGCTCGGGCAAGGCGAAATAGCTCGCTTAGAGAGCCCTTAAGCGAGGGGTGGGCTCGGATGGGCCGGAGGAGGTACACACCGCTGCAGTGCTTGAGCCCCACGGCCTAGGTAAGTAGTGGGAGGCTGTTGGGCCAAGGTTTGCGTTTGGGGCTTTCCTTAGGGGGCCCTTATTTTGGTCCCCGATATATATATATATATATATGTGTGTGTGTGTGTGTGTGTGTATTATATATATATGTGTCGGTGTTTGACCATCGATAGCCCGCCACGGGGGTTCCCGCTTGCGATTGATTCGACCTCGGCGAACGACTAGAACTTCGGCGGTTTCACGCAAGAGACACCACGGTTTATCTCGGTTCGAGCCCCTCGTGCGCCGAGTAAAAAAGCTCTACTCCAAATCGGCCTTGGCCTTTTTGCGTTGGATTGATGTCCGATCGTGTATTGTTCGTCCGTTTTCTCTTTACAAAAGAGGGTGCTCGCTCCTTTTATAAGAGGAAAAGAGCCGAGCTATGGTTTCTAATCCTAGTCGACTTTAGGAAGTGTTACATTTCTTATTACGAGAGGTTACTTTCTATCCGCCCAACTAGGTTGGATCCGTAATCTACTTGGATCCGATCTTCTTGCTCTTGTCCCCGACGGGAGCCGTGGCCGGTGAGTAGCCGCTTCACGCCCTGTGATCGACAAACCCCCGAGCATTTCAAGAGAACTCGGGAGCGCCTTGCTTCCGAAAGTGATGCTTCAAGTGGTCTAGTGAAGATTTCTTCTTCCTCCTGTTGTGTACCGTAGGTGCACTCATTGAGTGTAGCCCCCGAGCCTCTCGCTACTTAATTATAAGTAGCTGGAGGATCTTGAGAAAAAAAAAAAAGTTGAGGGTGTATGCCCTGAGTTCCCTCGAGCCTTCGTCCGAAGTTATTTTTGTCAAAAGAAGTCGGGCGATGGCTTTTAGCCTGCTTTTGGTATTGTAAGTGTGTTTCCTTAAGCGTAGCCTCCCAGCTCTTCCGAGTTCTTTTGTAAAAATGAGGGGCGAGGGCTCGTGGACTTTTGCTTTTAGCCGTAGCCCCGAGCTTTTTCCTGAGTTCTTTTTTTCTTGAAAGTAGTCGGATGATA